>ML830312.1:37299-59648 GCA_009831015.1 Picea engelmannii | reverse complement strand
GGAATTATCAAATCAAAAATTTGTTGTTTATCTCAGTATTTCTTGATATTTAATCCAAAACATTGGTTGGTTCCTCATATCCAAGTAGTTCCTTAGTTGTTTTCTTTCTCCTTGGATATGCACATGTTTTCGATTTTGTTGAGGACCTAGTTACATTGGAAATTTTCATATACTTGAAACAACAAGCCAAATTTCAAGTCAGGGTAGAGTAATAGATAAATTAGTTGAATAAAACTTTACCTCTGGTTAGATCTAGAACAATGTGCAACAATTTTTATGTTTTTGAATAAAGGAATAAAACAAAATGTCAAAGACTAGATCAACTTCAACAAATATCTTTTCTTTCTACAATCCAAACATATCCCAGTAGCCTTGTCATTCTCTGAAATCATTAATTTTGTAGCCTAGATATTTGTCCAAACAACTCTTCAAGTATCATCAACCTTCATCCCTCCAAGATTTCATCATCTAAGAGACTTCATTCAACAGTAAATATTATTTCTTGGACTCCATTGATAAAGAGAGATCATGCAAAATTACAATGACGGTGAAATATTTCTATAGAAAATCTATCCATTTGGTAGAAAAGTGTTCCATTTTGTGGCTAAACCAGATCCAGACTTTCAATCCTACACTCTAGGTCTCCTTCATTCAGCTGCTTCATTCTTTTTTCAAACAACGTCTTTAGGAGGAGTTCCAGTTCATATTCTTCATCAAATTCTGCATCAGTATCTGCAAAAATCTTGAAATACACAACAGACTCAACATCTTCAACAACTTTAAAATGCTTAGATTAGAGAATGTAAAAAACATAAACAAACATATAAGAATTCTTGAACTTTTAATTAAAAATCAAATGAACTTGGGTAAAAGGTTACAAGAACCTTATATAGAGATTATAATTCAACATTTAGGATCTTGTCAAATTGTGATTCATTGAATCAATCTCTGTAGTAGCAATCACGTTAGATTATTTCCAAAATATTCAAAATAACAAAAAGTTGGTTGTAGTGTCTATTTTAGATTGGTTTTGTGCTTTAGTATTTTTATTCTAAATCACATTTGGGCTCCTTAGTTAAAAGAACAAATTATGGGATTCTTAGTATCTAGTTGTGATGGGTGTTTCAGACTAGTTGTTTGGTAGAAAACATGTCATGGTATTGCTTGAAAAAACTTATGTACACTTTCTTCTCAACATCAATGCAACAAAAACCAATATTAATAGTCATTGTGGCCTTTTCAATCCAAATATTAATAACCTTATATCGTAAGGAAGCATTACTCATTTTAACATTAGTATCTTTCTTCAAATGATCTTGTAAGTTGAACAACTTCTCCAACATAATCACATTCTTCAAGATCTTATTATTCTTCAAATTAAGTATCTCATCTTTACAATAATTCAAGGCTTTTGTGTGTTCTTCATCATCTATGATTGCATCTTGAAACACACCCTCATTGGTTAAAAAATCTATGATCTATCGACTCTCATTTAAAACTCTCTAGTTGTCAATGTTAACCAATATTGAAGACCCGGATAAAAGTTCAACAAGAAATTTATTAGGAAGAAAATTGTCCAATGGAAACAAACTAGAAGCAACATTAGCTAAAGAATCGATGCCCATGTTCTCTTTGCAAGGAATGGAATTAATTTTAAAAGCTTTAAATTGAGAAATAAATTCCCATGCCTCTTCTTGATAACTTTCAAATGAGATGAATTACAATGTATATAATTTTTTACCTACATCATAATGATCTTGAAGTCACCAAAATGTTTAAAGCATTTAAAATTCATATTTATGGCTTTATTAAGCCCTAAAACTAAGGCATTGTACTCCACCATGTTATTGATGCACTCAAATTCAATTCTACGAGTATGTTTATCTATCAAATCAATAATCATACACCTTGCACCTACACCTTCTTAAAACTTGGATCCATTGTAAAATAGTTGTTAAATGTTATATATTGCATCTACATTAGTACTATTTACGCTATCAACATCTCTAATGATATAATGATAATCACTATTCTATGACAAAGGGATGAAATCATTTTTTTTTTATCTCATAGGAGGGTGAAGAAAATAAAATAAAATCCAAGGCTAGGTAAAACATGATCAAATAATTTATTCCTTCAAGCTCCATGACCATATACTTCATCTGATTCTCTTGATAAATGCTAATTTGGTTCAATTTTCCTTTCCAAAGCAACCACATGTAAAACCAATCAGTTGCAAAGTATCCTTGGAGTCTTGCAACTAGTTTCTACCCAAAAAACAAAACATAATCTTTCAGAATATCAACAACAACAATAACAATAATCTCATGTACTCGCAGATTGGAAGAAACTTGAATTAAATCATCTTGTAACTCACCCATAACTTTTACCTCCTACTTGTCTAACCAAATAATGTGCATGGAATAATTGAGGGGCTTGGGCTTAGCATTTTATTTCTTGCATAAGAGTACAACATGACATTTGAGGATGCCCTTGAATCAACCAAGAAGTTATGCACATTGTGATTAAAAATATTGAGAGTTAAAACAAATGGAGGGGTTTGTGATGGTTGCATCCATTAATACCTTCTTCTTTGTGATATTCAAATCATTTAGAGTCTTCAACAACAACTCTCGTTGCTAGTTAATATTGAGTAAATCATGGAAAGAGATGTTATCCTTAATCTTCATCATATCACAACTATTTTATAATCCATTTTCTATGAAGGAGTTGTATAAGATGTTGAAGGAATGGAGGTGAGGTTTTAGTTGTGGTAATCAAGCAAGTGGGTGGAGTGGTAAACATAGTGTTTTATTTACTCTAGAGAGGATAGTCTCTCTTAGTAGTCTATGTGGCATGAATTTATTCTAACACTTCCTCTTCTTTTTTGGCCTAGAAATACGTCCCACAAATCATGAGCATTGTTAAAAAATATTTCTCTTCCTCCTTTATCTCCTTTACAACTTCTTACGTAGTTGAATATTATTGTTGGATTCACTAAAAATGCAGTTAATGATATTAATGAATTCCATGTGTGTTTTCTTTGAATTCTTTGTTTGATAGACATGACATAAATGTTACATAACACTGTCCTCCAATCCTACAATGTTGTTGATCATAGTCGTTTCTAATGGCTTTACACTTTAGACTTCTAAAATGATCTAAAAGACTTTTTCCGAAGGATCCTTCTCCTACTTTCTTCTTCAAGTCCACTATGTCATTTTAAATCTTTTAAATCACACACTACAAACTCTCCACATCCATGCTTGAGTCCTTAGCTTTAAATTTGATAGTACACTTTGTCATTGCTAGGGTCTTCTTTTTGGGTTGCAAAAAGTGCATTCTTACTCTTTGTCGAATCCAGGGTTTCTTTTAAACTTTCCATTTCCTTTTCTGCTTTGTGAGATTATTCAAAATCAATACCAAATTATCTTTTCATTCTCTCTTCATAAACATGGAAATGGACATTGGAATTGTTGAGGAATAAAATTCTAGCAGTATGTCTTCTATTGATCTCCAGGCTACTGATTTTTTGTATTCAAAGTAGTGAATCTATAGTTGAATCTTGTATTTTCTTATTTGGCTCCATTTCCATTCATAATAGTTGTAGGAAGAGAGATGATGGAGTTTTCGCATCACCAAATTTCACTATAAAAAAAGTTTCAAAATTAGCACAACTAGTAAAAAATCCAATAGTATTAAAATGCCAATTAACTACTTTTCCATTGAAAGTGAAAGGAAATAGGCCATGGAAGACTATGAATTTATGTTTGGCATTTATTATTTTAATATCTTGCATGAACTTCTTAATGTGATCTTCTGGTGAGTTGGCTTTATCCAAATCAAACTTTGGCAACAATATTTTTATATTCCTAGGAACCTTATGTATCACACCCAATATATTTAATGCATCTGAAACCAACTTCACAAGTTGATTTCTGTACATATTATCTCTGGGAGAATTACATGTAGAACTTAATGTGGAAGTGGTTTTTGGACCAGATGAAGAATATTTTGATTGCTTAGTAGGTGGATTAGGTAGGTTTTGATCTAAAGATTATGAGATAACTACTAGAATAGTTTATGAAATCAAATTAATGAGATTGTTTATGTAAGTTTTTTCCTTGGAATTTAGTTGTCGAGTTTGAATATAATATTCTTGTTTTCATTGAGGTAATTCATATACAATGGGCAATGCACTGATTCAATGGGCATAGTCGCGAGTTAACCTATGAAAATATTAAAATTATCAAGAAGGAATGGTAAAATGATCCTCAATTTTGAATGGGGGTTGGTTTTCATGTTGTAAATCAGTTTCCAAATGAGGCTTATATTTTTTTCCATAATTGTATCTAACTTTCAAAGTGAGCTTCATTGTCTTCTAAATTTGGTTTTGGATTTGTTTCAACCACTTCTGCCTGCAAGTATGCTTCATTTGTTGGATGGTTAGGGTAAGAGTTATGGTTATTCTTGTAAGAAATATATCTATGCAAATCATGTAATATATTATCCATAAAAGTGTGGTACTATCCTTCTAGCACCAAAATATTGATGAAAGAAAATTCCCCTTGTCAACCACACATGCTTACCTAGTAAAAGGGCCCAATTAGACCTATCTCTGTTAAAATGGCAAGCCCTCTAGTTATGGATCAATTGTCATATCCAAGGTGAGATGGTATTTGCAAAAATATAAATGAAGATGGGATAAATGCGAAGAATGAAATGCAACTAACTAAATCCTAACTAAAGGAGAAATGAACAACATCCATAAATGAAATTGTTAACAATAAGAATAGTCCCTTCTATCATTGAAAATGAACCCAAATTGGGCCTTCCCAATTCCCTCCCTAAGTGGAACAATTTCACTGCTAAAAACACTTCCTTTTAACAAAACTAGTTAGTAACCAAGATGAAACAAAACATTACTAGACATGTGACAATAGGGAGAATATTCCACCAACTGAATCATATGTATATGTAGAAAATATAGCTCAAAAATACACTATGTCATACTTCATATTTCAATGTGTTGACGGGTGTTTTCGACACATCATCAACGAGAAGGATAGATCTGGATCAGGGTTGTCTAATTAACCCAAGTCGTTTTGTATGATCTAACCTGACGGGTTTTATGGCTCCGTTAGCCAACTAGAGTCCTAAAAACAATTAAAACTAACTAAAGATAAGATTCTAACAATCGACACACTAATTACAAATGTTCAGCTAAGAGTGTTAATATACAATGATTATATACAGTTTACAAGGTTTAAATAAAATATTGCGAAAGTAATTGTTTGAAATGATGTTTCTAAATAAGATTAAGTATGAATAAAGATCATTCTAATGCTCTAAATATCAAACTAGTAAACACCAAATGAATATAATTGTAATGACATAAATAAACAAAGCTAATTAATGTCTTAAATAATGCAATCACTTTTCATTCATATATAAACAACTTTAAATAACAACAACAATACATTTACTAACCTCTAGTTGATCAGCAAAAATAAACTAAGTTCATCTCTCTGCGTTTTTGTGAGCATCCTGCTTGTCTTGTGCTAAGTGGAAACCTATGACAGAAACAATCATAATACTTCTTGAAGAAATTCAAGGAAGTGTTTCATATTCTGGAGCGAATTTATAATGACAAAAAGATAAATAATTATATATCCCATGACCTCAAGATATCCAATAGCTGAGAACAAAATAAATCTCAATCCTTGGCAGTGATGTTATCAACCATTTAATATTATAAGTAAACTCAAAAATACCTAAATAGTTGATTGATCACAAATACAAACTAGACCAAAAGTTAATGAACAACATTAAAAAAAAAACAATATAAAATATCATGTGAAGAAAAGACTAACGCTAAATAGACACAAGTAACATTTCATAACTGGAAATTATAGGAGAAGGCAATGACGAACACTGCACAACTTACACAAGTCTAAAGCCAATAGCAAACTGCTTTCTCATATAACTTCAAAAATTATATGTCCATTCTATGGTCCAGGAAAAACATGCCCTTAACAACAGACAACAATAGCTATTTAAACATGTCTTGGATCTGTTACCTCCTATCATACAAGATAGAGGAAGAGCTCTGAAAATAAGCTTGTTTTACAAAAATAGATTAACAAAAAGATACTCTGTAGGAGTCTTTAAATAAAAAATATTTATATTAATGACATTTTTTTTTCAAAATGGAAAATTACTAGTCTATTGAATGCTTAACCCATGATTCATTTCCTTTAGCATAGCACCATAACCTGTTGTTTACCTGAAATGATAAAACAAAATCAAAGTTTAGATAATAATACAAACAAATAATTTTTAATAGACTCGCTACAGAATCTTTCGATTCTGTAGCTAGTCTCAAAATAAAAATAAAATCAAAAGTGAATCTATCTATCATTTCTCAACATAATCAAATCAAAACAAAACAACTATTTATCATTTCAGAAATTCAACAAAGAGGCATTAGATAAGTCCGAAGTTTGTTGAGTTTTTAATTATCACATTACCGGACCGCTTAATTCTCTTGTTAGCCCTGTGTGTGTTCGATCGAACACAGGCTTTCAACCTGTCATTCTCCCTCTCGAGCACTGAATTTTGTGTACCATTTGGTTCAATTGTGTCTGAATATAGGGGACATCCTGGTAATATCTCTCAATCCAATCAAAACAATTTTCACAATGAACCGGTTCTATGGTAGGAAAAGGTCGAGCATGTTTTGTAAAGGGCAATTGAACCTGTCCTGTGATTTGTTTCAGATCGTGTTGTATACCAAAGAAACCCTCTTGTTTCTTTAGGAACGGTGGGATATTAGAAACAAAATCGAACTGTGTTATATCAGTATCGATATCATTCCCCAGAATCCGGTCATCGATATCCTCTTGAGCAATAAAATCATCGATATCATCCTCAGAAAAAGGATCATCGATCTCAATCACATGGGTTGATTTCTCATTATCACGCTGTCGATTTCTCATTTTCCTAGATTCGAGGCGACCAAGTCTCTTATTTTTTAAATTGATATATGGACTTCTCTATTTTTTATGCCTTCCCTTTTTATTGACAGTTGGTTCATTCAAAACAATTTTAATTGGCTCAGGATTAGAAAAAGTAGGAGTTTTATCCTTTAGATCCCCTACAACCTCTTCCAAAGATTTTATGGGAACGAAATCGCATCATGTCTTCTTGTGTTTGGGTGGTTTTTGGATAACAACAAGGGTTTGATCTATAAACACAGGGATTTCTTGTAGATTAACATATAGGTTTTCAATAGTGGGGTTTGATCGACATGGACTGGGGGGTTCTTTGAGATGCAGAGGTAAGTCTATTGCATTTTCAGGTAGGGAAAAATTATTTCTAAACAAGAAATTTTCCCAACTATCCCCAACCTTAGACAGATGTGAAACCAAGAGGATTTGGATGAAGCCATGGTGTAATAGGCTTGACTATGGGTTTAGTTTCTGTCTCTGATAGAACTTAGCCATTTTCTGCAGGCTCCTAAGAAGATAAAAAGGCATATTCAAATTGAAACCTAGAAAAACCATTAGCAATCGGACATGATACAAGATGACCCAACTGTATCTACCTTCACATGTAATAAATTGCTTAAGCATTAAGAGGAAGTCATGCCATCACGGTTTAAAAAGAAAAATAGGTGTACTTTTTGCATAGTAGTGCGATTTCTTGGATTCCATGAGTAAATTCCAAGGCATGCCTTCGATTTTGATGTTTTTAAACGATCGATCTCCCTCTTGGGATAGTCTTGTAGCCTCTGCAATGGAACCCTCGATCACCTCTAGCTGCAAATCCCCAATTTTAGCCTTGGTGCCATCAAAAGTCTGAGCGAAAGATTGGGCTACTGCGAGGTTGTAACCCTCAAATCGTTTGATGAACCCATCCCATCCATATGCCACAAGGTCTCCCATGGCATCATCATGAGAGAGGAGAGCCTATGAACCATTGGGCTCGATCCTTACCATGGGTGCCATTGATATGATCACAAAGAAACGACAGGGGTAGTGAGAGGTGGGTTGTGTTCCCCAACACATGAAAAGTACGATGAAGTATGCAAAATCAGGAGAAACCCGATACCTAAGGATTCGGGAAGATACCATAACAACCATTTGGAGCATTGAGTGGGTAGTAACCAGAGGATGCGCAGAACAAGAAACCACTCTATGAAATGAATGCCAAACCCAAAGCACCAAAAATTACCACTTGAAACAATGAATGCAAGCCTGAGATATGAAAGACGAAGGGGTGATGTCTAAAGGTAAGTGTATCAGTCCTGTACCAAGATGACGAGACCGTGATACGACTGCTAGGGGTAGTATTCATATTTCAAATTAAACCAAAGTTCTGCTAGCCACACAATCATGTATATGTCAATGTGAAAACCAAATAATCAAGGATAGAAATGACTAATTCATATCCCCCAAGGTGGATAACTCAAGTGCTTATGGTAAGGGATTAACCAATAAAATGAAAAATTCACAATGTTTAAGGTTTATGAAAATATTTGATGGCCCTAACTGTTATCCAACTTGCAAAAACAAAAATCCATAAACTGTATGATGCCCTCAAACCATAACTTGTTCTAATTTCATGCTTTCAGTTATGAAATTGAACAAGGAGAATGATAGATTAAAAATAATGAACTCATACAAACAACTAGACCAATGAATTTTTCAAAAACCAAAGATGATAAAAATGTTTGCAAGGAAGAGGAGGCAGCTACATAAAATTGTCCCTTGACGATGACATCTTACCATGATAAAATTTGACATGAATATTTGGCTGCCAACACAACATCCTATTAAGATTCAAGGGTAAATCATTAAACTCGATACTGAACTGTACTTAATGAGAAGAAACATTAAATGGCATGGAACTAAAACTAAAACCAACAACGAAATATTCATGAACAGTAGAAAAATTCACACATTTGACACATCAATTTATGGGCTATGCCCCTTGAAGAATACTCAGGAAAATATGTGACAAATTTAAGGAGATTTCTTTATTGAACTCATAGGGAATACACAAAGTTTACAACAACAAAAAATGACATCATATACTCAACATTTAAACAATAGAGATGTGCCAACATACCTCCTCTGTTTGTATTCCAAATACACCAACAACTCAGACCTCAAAATATGCACACAGATTTCAATGTAATGGCCTGCAAGGTATTGTATCACTAACACCAAACATCCTTGATTTATGTCCACTCTTGTTGTACATTTATGCACTGATATAACATAACTAGACACTCTTAAAATCGTGCCAAGCCTCTTCCTCGATTTATGTGTCTATAACCTGTTGTACGACGCTCAAATCAATATTGGATGACCTATTTTCTCTTATTGTACACAATGCTGCAAATTTGGGAATGTGTGACAATGTCCCTCTTGAAATGTGCGCCCTTCACTAGATGCACAGACTCCTCGTTCTCTTGGGAAGTACACCATCCCCTTGTTGTTACTCTCCCGCTACCTTATATCTCAATCTCCCTTGCTCTCTCTAAATGACCCTTCAACTTCCTCATCAATCGCTCCTCAAAGTGTGCACCCTCTCTCTCTCAAGTGTTGCATTTATGATATTTTAACATGCAACTTCTCTAACCCTTGGTCTCCCTTGAGTAAATCTTCACTTTCCCTTGAGATCAATGGTCATGACTTAATCATTCGTTGAGGTCACTTAAGTCACTAAAGTGACCCTCAACCTCATAAAGTCACTTTACACGTTAAAAAAAATAAAAGACCCAACTTTATAAAATCATTTTATAAAGTTACTTTATAAAAACACATTATAAAGTCACCAGGGAGAAAAAGTGCTCGGTCACTTCCACATGTTGGGAGCCACCTATACAGAATTACCTTCGAGCTACCAAATCTAACACTTCCTCTTAGAAAGAGAGGTACTTCTAGTATCACCACCAGAATCCATCTCCAACTCATCAACTTCCATAACTTCTCCCTCTCTACTAGAAGCCTCTGCTCCCTCTGAACAGGAAGCCATTGCTCCCACTACACTCGAAGCCTCTGTTTCTACCTCCACTGATCTATGAACTGAAGACATGCTTATAGGAGACTTCACACTCTCCTAAGAATCCATATATTTCCACTCATGCCTTTTGAGTCCTTTGAGATTCTTAGGAGAGGACTGAGTCCCCGGTATCAACTCTCTCTCCCGTGCAACCTGCCCACTCTCCGACACATAATTTTAATCCATAAATCCATTGGACCCCAACACAGGTCATCCCAAAAACCTATACATCATACCTTTCCTAATTCCAAGCCTCACTATTGCATCCAAGGCTTCTCGCTTTGATTGTATGAGCACCTGTTCATCCTCGAACATCATTGCATACCCCTTATCTGCCAGAGCTGATACAGAGAGAAATTTGACTCTCATCTATGGTACATGCGACACCTCTTCCACCTTCAGAGAACCTCTTGAATCTAGCTGGAAATCCACGGTTCCAAACCCCTTCACTGCATGTGTGGTGTCGACCCCACTATCCACATGAATGTATGTTGAACCTCAGAGCACTAGCTCTGATACCATATAGAAAATATAGCTCAAAAATACACTATGTCATACTTCATATGTCAACCTCCTATTAAGCTTCAACAGTAAAGCATTAAACCCAATACTAAACTGTACTTAATGAGTAGAAACACTAAATGACATAGAACTGAAACTAAAAATAGCAACAGAATATTCATGAACAATAGAAAAATTCGCACATTTGGCACATAAATTTATGGGTTGTGCCCATTGAAGAATACTCAAGAAAATATATGACAACTTTAAGGAGATTTATTTATTGAACTCATAAGGAAATACACAGAGTTTACAACAACAAAAAACTACAATACATACTCATCATTTAAACAATAGATATGTGCCAATAGACGTCCTTTGTTTTCATGCCAAATACACCAACAACTCAGACATCAAAATCTGCACACAGATTTCAATGTAATGGCCTGCAAGGTACCGTCTCACTAACAAAAAACATCCTTGATTTATGTGCACTCTTGTTGTACATTTATGTACTTATATGACACAGCTAGACATTCAAAAAATTGTTTCAAGCCTTGATATAGAGCGCAGGGGTTCAGGGGCAGTGCCCCCGAATTTTCTTTTCTGCCTCGGGAAACATGTCACATATATAGGTGGTTTTTCGGCACATGGTTTTTTGCTGATGTTTTTCTATTTTCGATTAAGGAATTAGGGTTGTTGACTAATCTAGGTCATTGGTTTAGGGTTTTGGATGTCATTGGCTCCTATATGTATATTGTATTGTAAACAATGTATGATGAATGAATATAGAATATATTGGTTTTCCCGATTTGGGTTTCCAGGGGAAAAATCTTTGTGTAATGTTTGTATTTGCCATTGTATATTTTCTGTTATTTTACTGAAAATCTGTTTGCAGTAAATATTGTACAAGGTTAAAATCTACATTTGGTATCAAAGATTTGTTGGCTTCAGGGGGACGCCTTTCTGGTCAAGGGTTTGGCTCGGGACTGTGATAAGCCTTGTTAGAGTGGGAGATCTGTGGTATTGATTTTTCAGGTGAAAATAAATGGCAAGAAATTCGAAGACGAAGATCGAGAAGTTTAATGGGAAAAGTTTTGAGCTATGGAAGCTCAAGATGGAAAATTTGTTGGTGGACAAAGATCAGTGGATCGCGGTAGATCCAGGTACTGCACCTACAAGAACTTCAACAGATGACTGGAAAAATTTGGATCGAAAGGCAAAGAGCACAATCCGACTGTGTCTCTTTGATTCAATATTATTGAATGTGTAAGAGGAAGCTACAACCAAGGATTTATGGGAAAAGTTGGGGAAGTTGTATCAGTCTAAGTCCCTAGTAAATAAACTATTCCTGAGAAATAAGTTGTATAACCTGAGGATGATATATGGAGACTCAGTAGTAGAGAATTTGAATGCCTGATGAAGACAAATGTGTCAGTTTACTGTGTTCTTTACCAGACTCGTGGGATAGTCTAGTTGTGGCCATAGGTAGTAATACATCTGCCTTGAAGTTTGATGAAGTGGTCTCATCCTTGTTGTCGGAGGAGATGAGATGGAAGAATATGGAAGGACATAGCACAAACACATTATTTGCAAGAGGAAATTCCGAGGAAAGAAATAGATCTAAGTTCTCAAGTGGGAGATCTAATTCTAAGGGTAGATCTAAATCTCCCAGAAATTTTGTATAGGTATGTTGGAGATGTGGAAAGAAGGGCACTACAAGAAGTAGTGTGGATCCAAAGTTGTGAAAAAGAAGGGATCTGGAGAATCTCCTTATACAAAAGAAAAGACCTCCAAGGAAGAAGGCGGGGATGTGTACTTGTCTTCTTCAAGCACACTTGTAGATAATTAGGCATGGTTGGTTGACTCTGGTGCATCCTTTCATATGACTCCCCACAGGGAGTGGTTCTGTGAATATGAAAGGTATGATGGAGGTAATTGTAGAAATTTCAATACAAATTAAGTATTTCTTGCGATTCTCCTGATCTAACAATTACGCCATTGTTAAATACAGAATCTCTTCTACTATTATTCTTGCGGAAAATTAAACCATGATCACAACCACAATCACAAAGTGAAATATCAAGAACACATAACACATAAGTTTTACCGGGAAAGTGTAAAGCTAAAAACCCCACTATCATATATTATGTATATCATGAATCATGAAACAATCTCATACAAAACTCTAATCCAAGAGCTCTCAGTACAATACAATCGTCTCACACTGTCATACACAAATCAACAAATACATGTGCTAATTCCTGTGTCCAGACAACTTGCCTCTTCTGCACAATCTCTGCAATTCAAATTCTCACAATGGTCATTCACAAATTGCCTAGTTTGCACATGCTCATAAGCATATCCACTGCATGTGTGATCAAATCACAATTGATAGCCAAACTATTCCTTTCACCTGTTATCTCAACTGGTTCTTTATTGGATCTGACATGCATGTAGTTAACCGTGGTGAATCTTCAGTTGCATGTGACTTCAATGATTAACTGAACTCTCACTAGTGCATGTTTAGTTACAACTAATACCACTGATCTTAACTCACTTAACTACACTTACAATTCTGTTACAAATCCAACTCACTTAGTTATGAATGAAATAATAGATTAATATTTATTGTCCAATTTATTTAAGGGAAAAATAAATTAGACACATGTTTCTTGTTGACTTTTCAACACTCCCTTTCAATAAGAAAGGGATTATCCTTCACCCCAATCATGTCTCTATGATATTCAAATTTTCTCCTTGTGAGCACCTTCGTCAGAATGTCTACGTCCTGATCTTCCGTAGGAATGTATTGAAGCAACATGATCTTCCACTGCACATAATATCTGAGATGATGATACTAGATATCTATATGCTTAGATCTGTCATGAAACACATGATTAATCGAGAGTTTAATGCAACTCTGATTATCACAATAAATCATTGTCGGATCTAAATGAGAACCAAACAAACCAACCAAGATCTTCCTCATCCAGATAGCCTCACATGCAGCTTGACTCACTGCCATGTATTCCGCTCCCGCTGAACTAAGTGCCACGGATATTTGTTTTCTGTTGTACCAAGAAACAACTGTAGATTCGATACTAAAGATCCCCCTTGACGTGCTCTTTCTGTCCGTTGGGCTGCCTACCCAATCTGCATCCATGAAGCCATGCAACTTCACCTCATCCGTCTGTCTATACCATAATCCATACTTAGATGTGCCCTTCAGATATCTCAGGACATGCTTACCCGCCTTCCAAAAGAGTTTGGCAGGCTTAACCATCGCTTGGCTTAGCTAGTTAACCGCGTAGCAAATGTCCGGTATCGTATTCACTAAATACATTAGCGGACCTACTAACTGTCGATAGACAGATGCACTACCTCTCTAGAAGTAGCATCCTCTTTCCTCCAGTTTCCTAGAAGAGGAGTATCCATGGGTTTGCAGTCCTCGATGTGAAACTTACCCAGTGTCTCTCTTGCATACTTTCCTTGAGACACAAAAAGTTCACCATCTCGCTACCATATTTCCAATCGAAGGAAATAATGAAGAAGACCCAAATCCTTCATCTCAAACTCCTTTGCAAGGTCATCCTTGCATGAGTGTATCAGCTACTCATCACTAGTAAGTATTAAATCATCAACATAAAGCACAATGATTAAAAGCTTACCCTCCACCACAATTTGGTATAGGCATCCGCTTCACTTTTGGTGAAGCCCAATTCAGTGAAATAATTGTCTATCCGAGTGTACCAAGCATGGGGTGCTTGCTTCATCCCATACAGTGCTCTCTTGAGTTTGCACACATGCGACTCCCTATCAAAGGTCTCAAAACCTTCTGGGTGTTCAATGCACACTTCTTCCTCAATGATCTCGTTGAGGAAAACAATTTTTACATCCATCTAATGAATGCGCCAACGCATCTGCGCTGAGAGTGCAAGGATGGATCTTATGGAAGAGTACCTTATGACAGGTGCAAAGGTCTCATCATAATCTATCCCCTCGATCTGTGAGAAGCCCCGGGCCACAAACCTGGCCTTGTATTTCTCCACACTCCCATCAACAACTTGCTTTACCTTGTAGATCCATCTTGAACCTACGACTGATTTATCAATCGGTCTTGGGACAATTTCCCATACACTGTTTTTGACAATGGAGTCATACTCCTCTACCATAGCATCAACCCAAGTGGGGTCCTACACTAAGATGGTTCAGTCACAATACATTTTCTCATGAGAGCCATGTATCCAACAAATCGATCAGGAGACTATCTCTGTTTGCATTGTGAAGTAGGGGCTCCTACATTCTGTGCAGCATCTAGTCTCAATCTGTCAGCTTCTGTGGTGCTCTTTCTGCCATTTCTGATGGATGTATCTGCTTGAGTGGTTTCCTCCACTCCATGAACCTCCTCATGTGGCTGATCCACATCTTGAGACTCATCCTTGGGAACCAACAGTTCCTCTTCTGCATGCAAGTCTAGCTCCTTCTCAAGCGACCACCGCATGGATTTCCCCTCATCGAATTTTATATTCCGTCGCATAACAATCATATTACTGTTCGAAAAATACACACGATAATTGTGGGGTGTTTCTGTGTATCCCACAAATATCCCAACTTCAGCAGTCGGTTCTAGCTTCTTCCTGGCATCCTTGGTCACATGCACATAAACAGATGAGCCAAAAATTTTAAAGTGAGAAACATCAGATTTATTACCAGTAAAAGCTTCTTCAGGTGTACTCATGCCAAGTACTCTATGAGGACAACAGTTCTGCACATAAACTACAGTATTGCATGCTTCTGCCCACAAATGCATTGGTAGGCCCTGATCATGCAACATCGCTCATGCTGCACCCACGATCGTTCTGTTATTTCTCTTCGCAACCCCATTTTGCTGTGGGTTATGAGGCACTATGAGTTCTCTTCGAATTCCTTCTCTACTGCAGAAGTCTTTGAATTCATTAGAGATGTATTCTCCACCATTATTTCTCCTTAGAGCCTTCACTTGCTTCCCTGACTCTTTCTCCACCAATGCTTTAAACTCACAGAACTTTGAGAATGTTTGATCCTTCCTCTGCATGAAGAATATCCAACATTTACGAGAAAAGTCATCAACAAAAATAACATAATACCTATGTTTTGTTGTTGAAGCAACCGAGAATGGTCCACACACGTCCGTGTGAATTCTCTCCAGGATCACTGAAGCATGGTTCTCCTTTTCATGAAAGGTGGACTTTACATACTTCCCCAGGGTGCACCCCTTGAATTGATCTAACTGAGAAAGTGTTCCCCTTGGAAGTCCAGTAGATATCTGCTGCATGATCTTCAAGGCTCCATGATGAAGATGGCCCAATCTCTTGTGCCATAATTTTCCCTCATCCCGGCTCACCACTTTTTCTGCCTTGCCTATCATGGCATTGTAGCCATCTACCTCTAGCATGTAGAGATTCTTAACTCGAATCTCAATATTCTTGACTTGACCTGTTGCTTTATGTCGCAGGTAGACTTTACCACTGTTAAAAACAACATCATAGCCTCTGTCCTCCAACATTACGACTGAGACCAAGTTTTTCTTTAGACCTGGTACATGCATAACATTTTTCAATTGAAATGGTTTACCTGACTCCCTCTGAAAGGTAATGGTACCAATACCAGTTGCACTGTATCGTCCATCATCGCCCATCTCTATATGCATTTTGAGATCTTTCTCCTCCAAGTCAATGAAAGACTCTTTTTCTCCCGTCATATGGAAGGAATCGCCACTATCCAAATACCACACCGATCCCGATGCACTTGAAGCCATGCATGTGATCAAAGCGAAGTCAAGTTCAAATTGTGAGACAAGAGCCTCACCAGTTGCAGCTCCAACAACCGTCTTGTTCTTCTTCTTCCGTGGACAGTTAGTAGCGAGATGCCCATGTTCGTGAAAATGAAAACACTTCACTTTGGAAAAATCAATCTTCTTGACTTTCGACTCAGATTTTGGATGGAATTTCTTCCCTTTCCCTTTACTTGCCTTGGCAGTCAAAGCACAATCTTCTTCATCATCACGCTTTGATGAAGATCCATCCTGGTGTTCCGCCTGAACTCCTCTTGCACTAGATCCAACCATAATCGTTCCCAATCCGACAATTTTTCCCTTCCATTGACAGAGTCTTGATAACTGTGCCAACTCTTAGGAAGCCCTAGGAGCGCCAAGCTCACCAAATCATCAACAATGATTGTTATTCCCACACTTCCAAGCTCATATCAACATTAGACAAACTTCATGAGATATTTTGGAATGGTGTCGCCTTTCTCCATCTTGATCTTCCTGAGTTTATCTTTGAGCGCCAATTTCCTATGGTCACTACTGTTTTGGAACAGATCTGTCAAAACCTTCCACATTGCATATGGTGTGGTTTTCCCATGGAGACTTGAGACAATGTGGTCTCGTACTCCCTCCAATAGAGTCCTCCTCGCCTTTGCCACTTTCTTTTGCCATGCATCAAGATTTGCAGTGTCTGTCGCATCCGGCTTAGGAACATCGTTGTCAATGTAACCCTTCAAGCCATTGTCTTCGAGCATTGCTTCCATCCTGTCCTTCCAAGGAATGTAGTTAGAGCTGCCCTCGAGTGCATAATCCAACCTCAAGCCTTTGAAAGACATTTTCGATCTTGAATCGAGTGTCGCACCAAGAAAATCTTGCAAATTCGAATGTTATCCAACCCAAAACTCAACTCCTGCAATCCCTCTTCCCTGGGAGGTTCACACCCCACCTGAGAGTAGCCTGAGGGAAGTTCGCACCCTGCCTGTGTGTAGCCTGCGAACTTTCCTGGGAAGTTCGCACCCTCCTTCACTGTAGCCTACGAGAATGCCAATGAAGTTCGCACCCTGCTTCACTATAGGGTGAGGGAAGTTCACACCTTGCTTCACTATAGGGTGAGGGAAGTTCACACCTTGCTTCACTGTAGCCTGCGAGAATGCCAATGAAGTTCGCACCCTGCCTTTGTCTAGGGTGTGATAATTACTGTTCCTGAAAATGATGGTAGTTTTCAGTACTAGGGTTCGCACCCTGCTAGAGACGGGACCTACGAGAATGAAATAATGTTTGCACCTCACTTCCGTGACTCCGTGGCCTCCTTGGCTCTGATACCATGTAGAAATTTCAATACAAATTAAGTATTTCCTACAATTCTCCTGATCTAATAATTACGCCACTGTTAAATACATAATCGCTTCTACTATTATTCTTGTGGAAAATTAAGCCACGATCACAACCACAATCACAAAGTGAAAAATCAAGAACACATAACACATAAGTTTTATCGGGAAAGTGTAAAGCTAAAAACCCCACTATCATATATTATGTATATCATGAATCATGAAACAATCTCATACAAAACTCTAATCCAAGAGCTCTCAGTACAATACAATCGTCTCACACTGTCATACACAAATCAACAAATACATGTGTCAATTCATGTGTCCATACAGCTTGCCTCTTCTGCACAATCTCTGCAATTCGAATTCTCACAATGATCATTCACAAATTGCCTAGTTTTCACATGCTCATAAGCATATCCACTGCATGTGTGATCAAATCACAACTGATAGCCAAACTGTCCCTTTCACCTGTTATCTCAACTAGTTCTCTACTGGATCTGACATGCATGTAGTTAACCATGGTGAATCTTCAGTTGCATGTGAGTTCACTGATTAACTGAACTCTCACTAGTGCATGTTTAGTTACAACTAGTACAACTGATCTTAACTCACTTAACTACACTTATAATTCTGTTACAAATCCAACTCACTCAGTTATGAATGAAATAATAGATTAATATTTATTGTCCAATTTATTTAAGGGGAAAATAAATTAGACACATGTTTCTTGTTGACTTTTCAACAGTAATGTTTTCTTAGGTGATTATTCGACAACCAGAATCATAGGATGAGGAAAAGTCAAGTTGAGGCTTATATATGGAAGGATTAGAACATTTCCTGGTGTTTTGCACGTCCTAGATTTGGCTAGAAATTTGATTTATGTAAGCAAAAAGGACGATGTAGGGGTAAAAACAATATTTGAAAAGGAAACATGCAGGATGGTTTGAGGAGTAATGGTGTTGTTGAAGGGAGTTTGGTTTGGAAATCTATATAAGCTGCAAGGAAGCACTATTAGTGATGGGTGTAATAGTTCCATTGTTCCTGACATTGGAGTTGAAGAAGAAAGAACTCCTACAGTCTCTAGAGAAAAGGTTATGTTGTGGCATCAAAGACCGGGGCATATCGGAGAGAAGGGTCTTTGACTACTACACGGTAAAGGTATGGTTGAAGGTATGTCTAACTACTATCTGGATTTTGATTTATGTGAACATTGTCTATATCGGAAGAAAAATCGGGTAAGATTCCCCTCTAGTGCAACGAGGGCAGAAAGAATTTTACAGCTAGTTCACAATGATGTTTTTGGACCTGTGTCGGTCCCATCATTGGGAAAATCTGTGTACTATGTCTCATTTATAGATATCTTTTCAAGGAATACTTGGATATATTTCCCCAGGAAGAAATCTGAAGTCTTTACAGGTTTAAAGAGTTTAAGGCTCTTGTTGAGAATCAAACAGAGAAAAGAATTAAGGTGTTGAGGACGGATAATGGCGGAGAGTTCTGCAGGAATGAATTTGAATAATTCTGTAAGAAGTGTGGTATAGCAAGGTATAAGACTACTCCATATACACCTCAGCAGAATGAAGTTGCAGAAAGGATGAATAGGACGCTGATGGAAAAATCAAGGTGCATGCTCAGTGGTGTCGGGTTAGGGAAAGAATTATGGGCAGAGGTAGTGGGTATTGCATGTTACCTGGTCAACAGATCACCCTCATCAGTGTTGGATGAGAAGACTCCACAAGAGGTATGGACTGGTAAGGAACCTTCTCTCACACATCTCAAGGTATTTGGCTGTGATGCATATGTTCATGTTCCAAAGAAAAACATGAGTAAGCTAGATAAGAAGCTCAAAAATTGTATCTTTATTGGATATAAAGATGGTCTCAAAGGTTATAATCTTTGGAACCCGGAAACTAAGAAGGTAGTGTATAGCCAAGATGTGGTATTTAGAGAAATGAAGGATATTGTTAAACAGGAAGTCCTACCAAGTAAAGAGGAACTAGAGAAAATAGAGTTTGATTTAAAGGATGATGAGTCAGACTCTACATAAGAACAAGAATTAGAAGAAGAAGATCCACATACTCTAGTATTGAGGAGATCGTTTCGAGAAAGAAGGCTACCAGAAAGGTATACTCCATTTGATTTCCATTCAAATTTGGTTTTGTCTATTATTGATGATGATCCTAGAACTGTCAGGGAGGCAGTGGATTCAGAGGATGGAAATCTCTGGAAAAGGGCCATGGACGAAGAAATGGCATCTTTGGATAAGAATGAGGCTTGGGATCTAGTGGAGTTGCCGACTAGAATAAAACCCATTGGCAACAAATGGGTATTTAAAAAGAAGCTAAATCGAGAAGGACAAGTGGAGAAATACAAAGCTCGGTTAGTAGCAAAGGGTTATTCCCAGGTTGAGGGAATTGATTTTGGTGAGATTTTTTCTCTTGTTGCCAAGTTAACCTCTATAATATTTTTGTTATTTGTTGTTGTTGCATTTGATTTTGAAGTAGAACAAATGGATGTGAAGACAACATTTCTACATGGAAATCTGGAAGAAGAAATCTATATGAAGCAACCAAAAGGTTATGTTGTGAAGGGAAAGAAGGAGTTGGTATGCAAGCTGAAAAAGTCCCTGTATGGTTTAAAACAATCACCAAGGATGTGGTATAAAAAATTTGATACTTATATGCTGGGACTTGGCTTCAGAAGAAGCAAAGAGGATCATAGTGTGTGTTTTAAATTAATTGGGGATCATTTGATTTATTTGGTCTTGTATGTGGATGACATGTTGTTGATAGGAAGCAACAAGGAGATTATCTAGGATGTGAAAACTCAGTTGTCCTCTAAATTTGACATGCAGGATCTCAGTGCTTCAAATTTCATTTTGGGCATGGAAATTAAAAGAGATTGGAAAAATAAGAAACTCTGGTTAAATAAGAGAAAATATGTTGAGACAATATTGCAGAGGTTTAATATGCAAGAATGTAAACCGATCAAGGTTCCTATTCCTGTTGGTGTAATTTTATTTGCGGATCGGTGTCCCAAGACACAAGAAGAGGAGGAGGACATGTATCGTGTTCCATATGTGAGTGTAGTTGGCAGTTTGATGTATGAAATGGTATGTACTAGACCATACATTGCACATGCAGTGGGATTTTTTAGCAGGTATATTTCAAAACCAGGGAAGGAGCATTGGACATCAGTAAAAAGGGTTTCCAAGTATTTGTGTGGCACTGCTAGCTATGGATTGTGCTACGAAGGAAGATCAGTATTAGACAGAGTGGTGGATATACATGGCTTTGTGGATGCAGATTGGGCTGGAGATCTAGATCGTAGGAGATCTACAAGTGGGTATGTGTTTAACCTGTTTGGAGGAGCAATAAGTTGGATGAGCAAAAGATAAGCTGTAGTGACACTTTCAATTACAGAATCTGAATACATGGCATCCACTCATGAAAGTAAGGAAGCAGTAGGGTTACAAATATTGTGTTCAGGTATTGGGTTGGTACAACCAGCTGTAAGGATAGATTGTGATAGTCAGAGTGCAATTTTTCTGGCAAAGAAATTGGCTTATCATTCAAAGACAAAGCATATTTATATTCAATATCACTTTGTAAGAGACATGATTGAAGAAAAGAAAGTATCGTTGATGAAGGTGGAAACTTTGAAGAATGTTGCAGACTCATTAACAAAATTTGTGAGCACTGAGAAGTTCTCTTGGTGTAGAGGATCCATGGGCATTGTTGCCCTGGATTGTTGACTATGTAACCCTGTAACCCCCTGTATGCAAAGAAAACAACAAGTGGGAGAATGTTGGGTATGTTCTATATTCTTTGCATGAGTAGTAGTGTCACATATTTAGGTGGTTTTTCGGCACATGGTTTTTTGCCGATGGTTTTCTATTTCCGGTTAAGGAATTAGGGTTGTTGACTAATCCAAGTCATTGGGTTAGGGTTTTGGATGCCGCTAGCTCCTATATGTATATTTTATTGTAAACAATGTATGATGAATGAATATAGAATATGTTGGTTTTCCCAATTTGGGTTTCCAGGGGAAAAATCTCTGTGTAATGTTTGTATTTGCCATTGTATCTTTTATGTTCTTTTACTGAAAATGTGTTTGCAGTAAATATTGTACAAGGTTAAAATCTACAGACTGGTGGCTCAATTTATAATTTGAATAGTGGTCAATTCTAGCAATACAGTGATTGACAGTGGCTCGACAAGTAGACACTATTCTTATGGAAATCACCTTGGGCTATTTTTTTTTTGTCACTGATTTGCAGCTTTTAATAATCTTATACACGATGAATTCCGCTTAGAATAAAAAATCGATACCTATCACACACTCTATTGTTTTGCTAGTTGTTGTGTCGTTGTACAATTTGACTTTTTAATTTTTGCTATAACTAGCTGCGACAGTCCTGTGCTTTTTATGTGTTGATCATTATTTATTTTTTTCCCTTTAATCCTTCAAATTTTCTGGCATCACTTGTACAGACTCCAATGGCGGCCTGTATTAAATGGTGGTTCTTGTTTTCCTCTTGTATTTATCAATGACTTGATCTGTACAATGAGTGACCTGGCAGTAATTCTGGCTAGGTTTTCCTTGGCTTCTGTGTTGTGTTTTTTTTTTTTTTT
>ML830312.1:20022-36557 GCA_009831015.1 Picea engelmannii | reverse complement strand
AGAAAATTCCCAAGACCAAATACATATTTGAAAGAGTATAAACACACTAATTAACATCAATCTCTTTATTAACATATGAAAGGCAACTTACAATGCCAACAAGAGAACCATTTGTTTGAATGTAGTTAATCTATTTATAATTTTTGTTTATGGCTCTTGACCTTCAACCTTCTTGATTCTTCAACTACCTTAGGTGACTCTTAAGCTACCCTAGATAACTCCTAAATTCCTAGTTCTCCTCTTATTACAAAGTTCATCTTATTCTCACTTTGACTATTCAAGCTTGTTATGAGAATATTTATTTCATTAAATAGGGAAATTACAATTTTTCTCACATATGTGACAATTTAACAAAAACATTAAATCAAGAAGAGGCCTTCTCATCACTTGGATGCCCACTTTGTTTCTCTTGCTTGCATATTTCAAACACTTGATTTAGAATTTTAATTGGTTTGTAGTTGGCTATAACTTGTGTTGTATTTACATCCTTGTTTGACTGTGATGATGGCCTAACATGACCCCTTTGGCATCTTGCTTTGGGCATGAGGCTTGTTTGGCAGTGACCCTTCTTTTGAATCTGACAAGTGCCTCTTGAGTCCATACATGTTTTCTTTGGTTTTAGAATGCCTCATTCTCCTTGTGATTGAGTGAATTGCACTAGATTTCGATCTTTTGTTCATTATCCTTCATCTTTCTTGTGTTCCTTCCTTCTTCATTCTCTTCTTTTCACAAAAAAATATTTTGTAAGAAAATGACATCAGATTGTGTTTGGATTTATGAGACAAAGGATAACAAAATATCTCAATTTCCCAATAATTCATTAAAAAAATCATAACAAGACTAGCATGCTAATTTAATAAAGAAACTACATTCTTAGGTAATGAGAAAAAATTAACACAATAGAGAAATATTAATGAATGAGAGCAAAGTGAGGTTCATTTTCCTTTTGTATATTATTGATGTCATCATGGAAACTTTCACTCACTTGCGGCAGGAGAAATCACATTTAACCCCTTATATGAAAATTTCTATCACTTAACATTATTTTTTAATAAATCTAATCTATGAGTTAATAACTAATGTCACCAAGGCGTATGAGGAATGTAACCAACCGATATAGTAGTAAAAAAAGGCGAGGAGTGTGATTTTGAACTAAGAGTTAATATTCCATAAAAACATAATGGTTCCAAGGTATTCTTCCCACATTATTAAAAATCCCTTCATTTAATTAAAAATGCCACCAAATTTAATTAAAACCCAGTAACCATCAATTAGATTCCAAGTATATCTTGTGTGTAGTTTATTGATAGGAAATTGGGCATGATGAATTTGATTCTATGCTTAGATTTTTCCTAACTATCATTGATTGTCACGTGTCAGCCTCGATCATCCACTTATGAACGCCACTCAATAAACAATGAGTAAAAAAAAATGCATGATCTGGATTTATAAAGGGAACGAAATGAAATACAGAGTTATAAAAAAAACATAAAGATACATCGAAACTTGACTTCTATTAATAAATGAAATGTGTTGAACTGTGAAAAAATGAATAATGAAACAAACTCGCTTGAATGGTGGTAGTTGATCTCTAAGAAGAGATGTGATAGCTACACGTATTCACCAAAGCACATTACAATGAGGTCAAAAGGAATTTTGATCATAAAGAAGTAATGAGGAAACCCTAAACATCCAAAAACTTAACCCTAGCATATGAAATGCCAAAAATCTTGTGGGCCCCAGTAGGGTTAGTTGGTACGCCAACTTCTCGGGGTTGTAACTTTTCATACGATCTTCGTTTGGCACGCTCGATGGCCTGTTGGAAAGGTATAACAAAGAAGTACACATTCTGATCAACCTAGAATATGACTTTGGTTATTATCTGGGCGTTGTTGTGCCCAGAAAACATTGTTTGGGGCCTCAAAACGACCCTAAAAGTTCAATACTCAAAAAAGTGTAGAAAAACTACCAAAATGGGAAACTATGCTTTGATCTAGTGGAATAGGTGGGTGGCCACCAATATCCACCTAGATCAATCATCCCCACTTAGGAAGAAATAGTCTCCATTTTTTTTAGTGCCCCCATCAAATGGGGAAACTTTTGTTGAACTTGGCCCCAGGTGAGCCACTTTCCTTGGTGTAGGAGCTACCCTGCTTTGACAACCTGATAAAGTTGGATCCTATGTTGGCGAGTGCCCTTAACCTATGTGTCCACAATATGATCAATGGTTTCTTGTTCCATATAGTTAGGGTTGAGCTCTATCAATGTCAATTGCACTATTATCTCTTATGTGTCAAATAATGATGGAAAGTATGGCCGAAGGAGTTCCACATTGAACATTGGGTGCAATCCAAGGAAGGGGGGAATACTTAGCTCAAAAAAATTGCCACCCGCAACCTTGGTGACAATTTAAGGACTATAACAAAGTGGACGGAGCTTCCGAAGTGGCCTTGTAAGGAACTCCTTCTGAAAATGCAACTAAACCTTGTCTCCCACCTGAAACTTGTGTGGCACCCAGTGTTGATCATGGCATTGCTTGTACTTAGAATTGGATTTCTGCAAAATATCATGGACCTGTTGGAGGATGTGTTGAATCCACTCAATAAAATTGGTGGATTTGTCGGCCTTAGACTGAACATGGGAATATTATGCATATTTGGTCACAAGGGGTAGTGTGACATCAAAGGGACCCAATGGTTGAAATCCCAACCCTACCTGAAAGGGACTATGGTCGGTCGAGCTATGGAGAGATTTGTTGTAGTTACACTAAATACAAGGGATAATTTCATCCCATGGGCGTGGATTCTTAGAGTTCTACATGCGCAATATATGCACGATCGTCCGATTCACAATCTCTGACTCACCATTAGTTTAGGGGTGGGAGGCAATGGATCATTTGGTGAGCTTGGTGTCCAAAACTGACCAGAGGCTCTACCAAATTATTCTTAGGAACATGTTGTCCTGATATGAGATGATGGTCTATCTTATCCCAAAATGTACCCACACCTGTTGAAAGAAGATATTGGAAGTGGCCTCTATTGTGATACTCTTCTTGCAGGTTGTCAGAATGGACATCTTAGAAAATCGATCAACCACCACAAAAATAAATTCATTGCCCTACTTTGTTGAGGGAAGGCCAGACATGTAGTCAACTGAGATGGATTCCCAGGTCCTATTAGGAGTAGACAAAGGGGTGTACAGGCCTTACTTTTTAATGGTTGGTTTGGAAATAATGCAGGTAGTGCAAGACTAGATGTACTTGTTGACTTCATGTCGAATTTTTAGTCAATAGAAATACTTCTGCAACAATGCCACTATATTTTCCACACCAAAGTGTCCTACCATCCGATTGTATTGAGCTTCCAAAATCAAATTCACTCTCTCGCTTAAAGGAACACATAGATGGCATGGATGGAATAATAGTTCATCCTGAAGATGAAATTCAGTGATGGGTGTGCCTGCACCTAACATCTAGTTAGTGGTAGAAAAGTCAGAATCACTCTCGTAGAGTTCAGGCCACCTGGAGGCCTCATGTCCTCAAAAGTGGAGCATCTTGGTTTATGTTTCAACTAGAGGTCGACTAAGGTAGTCAACGATGTGATTGATGCTCCCTGTCTTATATTTGATGTTGAGATGAAACTGCTGCAAGAATGTGGACCACTTTTGATGGTGGTCGTTCTGCAATTTGGCTTGTGTCTACATGAACTGTAGAGGATTGTGACTAGTGTGGAAGACTATATCCTTCCTAAGAATGTAATGCTTCCATTGGCAGGAGAATTGTACAATGGAATGCATTTCTTTGTCATAAGTAGGGTACTTATTGACGACATTTGATAGTGTCTCACAATGATAGGTCATTGGATGCCCATGTTGAGTGACAATTGCACCCACGATAATGTAATGCTTCCATTGGTAGGAGAATTGTACAATGGAATGCATTTGTTTGTCATAAGTGGGGTACTTATGGACAACATTTGATAGTGTCTCACAATGATAGGTCATTGGATGACCATGTTGAGTGAGAACTGCACCCACGACATAATCTGAGGCATCTGTCTCAATCTCAAAAGGTTTTTGCAAATCGAGTAATCAGATCATCAAGGTTGAGCACAAGTGATGTTTTAGATCATCGAAGGATTTATGTTGCAACTTTCCCCACATGAACTTTGCTTTTCCACCACCTTTGGTCACTTGGCTAAGGGCCCATGCGATATGGGAGAATCCCAAAATGAACCTTTGACTTCTTGGAATATTCCTCTCTAAGAAACGTTGTCTAGGAGGGAATACCTCCCGCTGCTACAAAACATCAACACTCCCTCTTAGTGAGGGAGGTATTCTTCCATGATGTTCTCCTCTAGTAGTCCCAATCAAACGCATCCACTTCACATGGCATGAGAAATACTACCACCATAGTCTCAAGAATAAGTTGCAAGTATCTATGATGTTTCTCCTCTCCTAGTAGTACCAATCACACCCATCCACTTCACATGGCATGGGAAAGACTACCACCATAGCCTTATTAACACCTAGCCACTTCACATGGCTTAGGAAAGGCTACGCCATGGTCCCAATCACACCTAGCCACTTCACATGGTGTAGGAAAGAACACGCTACAAGTCCTAATCACACCTAGCCACTACACATGGATTAGGAAATACTTGTACCAGGATACTCATTACTCCCTCAGTCACTTCACATGAATGATCTGGGAATCCCTTAGATAGATGGAGAGTATCTTCCCACTATAGGAGAAACATCACAACTCCCTCTCAATGAGGGTGGACATTTTTCATCACGTCAAGCTTGTCTCTGAAGTACTCATACTTCACTTTAGACTAAGGCTTGATGAGAATGTATGCTATCTTCTCATCTGTGGATATGTATCGGAGCTCCACTACTCCTTTCTGCACCATGTCTCGGATGAAATGGTATTTGATCTCTATATGCTTTGAATTTTCATGAAATACTCAATTCTTTGAAATCTTCACACAACTTTGATTATCACAATATATCAAAGTTGGCTCCAACTCTAGATAAAATAACCCTGAAAGCAACTTCTGGAACCACATTGATTCACGGATTGCAACACTAGCTACTATATATTCTTCCTATGCTCTATTGAGTGCCACTGACGAATGTTTTATGTTCAACCATGAGATCATAAATGATCCCAAACTGAAGCAAAATCCTGATGTGCTTCTCCTGTCCACTACACTCCCCGCCTAGTCAGAGTTTGTGTAACCTTGCAACTTTACTTCACCGTTAGAGACATATTTGAGTCCATATCCAACCATACCATTAAGGTACCTCAATACATGCTTTTCTACTACCAAGTGTACATGTATAGGCTCAACCATGTAATGACTCAAGGTGTTCACTACAAATAATATATCTGGCCTGGTGTTAACTAGGTGCATCAAAGATTCGATCAATTGTCCTTACATCATGGGATCAACCAAATATGAAGAATAATTGCTCAAGATCTTTAGATTCATAACCATATGTGTGTTCATGGACTTATAGTCCATCATCCTAAATCTCTACGAGATCTCAACTATATACTTTCCTTGGATAAGGAAGATCTCATCTGATCTCTGCCACACCTCTAAAGTGATCTCTCTCTTGCACCCATCTGTGATATTCTCATCCCCTGTAAGAAATAGGTCATCCACATATAGTACCAATATCAAGGGGTAACCATCTTCAACCTTGCAGTAAAGTTTGGGATCTGCATCACTCTTGGTAAACCCAAGTTCATCAAATAACTATCTATTATTGCATACCATGTTGTGGGTGCCTGCTTAAGCCCATACAAATATTTCTTCAATTTACAAACATGGCACTCCTTCCCATAGATTACAAAACCTTGTGGCTTCTCTATGTACACTTCTTCTTCAATTACACCATTCAAGAAAGAAATCTTTACATCCATCTAGTGTAATTTCCAACCCATAATAGAAGCAATAGAAATAATAGATCTAATAGAAGTGTACCTGGATACTGGAGAAAATATCTCGTCATAATATTCTCCCTCTTTCTAGGAGAATCCTCTAGCCACAAATATATATTTGTACTTTTCTATGCTACCATCTGCAACATGCTTGATCTTGCAGATCCAATTGGAAGTCACCACTGACTTCCCTTCTGGCCTCATAACCAATTCCCACACATCATTATTCATTATGGATTGGTATTGTTCCATCATAGCATCCTTCCACACTTAATTCTTTGTAGCTTCCTCATAAATGGAAGGTTATGAATCAATGATCTTACTCATCAACACCACATAGCTAGAAAAATAATGTCGTCTCTTGCTCTCTCTAAAGGAGCCACTGGGAACTACATGTCTTTCTGCTTCCTGCAAAGTGTTATGGAGCCATGTTGGTCTCTTCTTGGTAACTGTAACATCTTTGGGTGGATCTACCAATATATCCGGCTCTCTTGTCTCATTATGATATTCTACGATATGTTATTCTGGAGCCTCTTTCTCCTCTCTGTCCTCATCCATGTGAAAATTTATAGATTTCCTGGGAGGCTTCCTCTTCATCAATGGTGACATCCCTATTAATATCAATATATCTTTGTCTGGGGATGTATATTCTATAATCCTTTGAAGTCTCACTATGTCCAACGAAGGTGCCCTTCTTCCCTGAAGACTCTAGCTTCA
The DNA here is from genome assembly GCA_009831015.1 of Picea engelmannii. NCBI lineage: Eukaryota > Viridiplantae > Streptophyta > Pinopsida > Pinales > Pinaceae > Picea > Picea engelmannii. The sequence goes on along the minus strand of ML830312.1, from coordinate 29,890 downwards.
TTCTCTTTTCCTTTGGAACATGTATGTACACTGGTCAACCAAATATCCCCAAATGGCTGACTTCTAGTTTCTTTTCGTTGAATACTTCTTTTGGTGTCTTGTTCCCCAATATCTTATGAGGACTTATGTTCTAGACATATATAGTTGTAATCAATGCTTCTTCCTATAGATGTATGGGTAAGTTCTAGTCATAGATCATTGCTTTATCTTCTTCCATAATTGATCTATTCTTTCTCTCTGCAACCTCGTTCTATTGGGGGTTGTAGGGAGTTTCCAGCTCCCTCTTAATCCTTGCTTCTCTTCAAAAGTCCTTGAACTCATTTGAGGTGTATTCACCTCCATTATCTAGAGATAGTATGTCCATTTGTTCACATACATATAAATTTGTAATGTCCAAGATCCCCTTGGATATATTGTCATTGCTTGGAAAAATTCCCTTGGAATTATTTCCAAGTGCACATCTTTTGCATACTCCATCATGCTCCACCTGCATATCTGGTAGACCTGTAACCATCTTTCTCAAAACTAGAAAGGCTCTCTAGTTGAGGCGAGAAAGTCTTCGGTGCCATAACTCACTAGAGATAATATTTTTATGTACAAGGGCTTGTGTTGGGTGTCCCTTTAATTTATACAATCCTCTCTATCGGACACCAATCACAGTAGTTGAATCTATACTTGAACCCTTAGGCCATAGAAGGACTTTTCCATCAATAAAAGCTACTCTGAAGCATCGATCTTACAAAGTAGAGATAGAAAGAATATTCTTCTTTAAACCTTGTAGAATCAATACATCCTTTATTGAAATAGAGTTACCTGAATCAATTTGGTAGGAGGCTTCTCCTACTCCTTTTATTGCATGCTTAGAATCATCTCCAAGTTCCACCTAAAGGGATGAACTCTTTTCTGTCAAATTTGTAAGATAATTTCAGAACCCAATCACGTGCATGGAAGCACCACTGTCCACTAGCCAAATATCATTTCCTTGAGTGATGGTACCTATGAGAGTTGAGATAAAGACATAATATTCATCTTTTGTTTCCCTTGTATTCTTCTGAGATGTATACTCCTCCATATTTATTGCATGTGCATGATGTTTTCTCTTTCCTTTCCCTTGAGAACAATGGTAAGGAATGTGTCCCAACTTTTGACAGTTGAAACATCTAATCTTAGATACATCCTTCTTGTGATCCATAAATGATCTTCTATTTTTCTTCGGACTATTGTTTCTTCTTTATTTCCTTTTCTTCACATGAGCAACAAGAGATTGATTCTCTTCATCATTGGTCTTCTGCATCTTGGATACCAATATTGATTCTTCTTGGACACAGTTTGTCCATAGTTTTTAAAATTTAGGCAATTTCCTTCTTGCACAAATTCCTTGAAAAAAATCATCCCAAGAAGAAGGAAAGCCATTTAGAGTTGTAGTCAAAAGATCTACATCTTTCACTGAATCTCCAATAGATGCTAGTTGATCCTTGATATGAGAAATCCTCATGAAGTAGGTAAAAATTAAATCTGACTTGTTCAGTATCACATTTCTGAGTTGATGCCTTAGGGTTAGCTTCCTTCCTGTATTATTGCTTTCATATAGTCTTGTTAAGGAATAAAAAATCTCCTTTGGTGTCTTCAATTATGATACATTAGGAATAAATTGGTCCTTGATTGAAACTGTCAAAATCATCTTGGCTTTGATCTCATTCTTCTTATTCTTTGCCTTGGCCTCTTCCTCTTCTAGTTTTGGGAGAACTTGCTTGACATGATCCAAGAGATCATTCTCTTATAGAATGAGAAGTATTATATGCTTCCATGATATGAAATTGTCTGCTCCATCCATCCTATCTTCAACTCTCAGACTAGTAATCATTTTCGTTTGTAGAAACCCTAGGCCAGAAAAATCCCAAATTTTCAACCTTCTTAAAAAGTCAATGTCAGGGTTTTAGGACATGCGCTAGGGTTAGGCGAGTTTCCTAGTACAAATTTCTCCTCAACACTAGCACTAGAAAAACCCCAACAACTGGAAATATTTGATCTTGTTGGTGTCTTGTGCTAGGTCAAATTTGGCTTCAACCCTATAACTTTGATACCATGCTAGGCTTTCTTAAATTTTTAGTAGCAATAGATTTATCATACTATTTTGATCTTCTTTTAACATTCAACAACCATATACTGAAAATATAAGAAGGATATAGAAGCAGATAAAGAAGCACAAGAAGACACAAATATTTATCTTGGGAAAACCCCAAACTCAGGGAAAAACCTAGCCAAAACTTATTAGAGAGAATATTTATGTTAACAATGCAACCATGAACAAGCTCTATTCACAAGAGAAAAACCAACAATGAACAAACCCTGATAACAATTACTTATCTCTTCTTCTTTTCAAACCCTAGAGAGGGTAGACAACTGATCAAAAACCCGAAACATGATTTGTAGCAACCTTGGCGAGAGCACTAGAGTACTTGGCCACTTCCTTCGAACTTCTCAAGATATAAACCCTAGAAAATGCAGTAGTTGTGTCTTCTTCCTTGCCTCGGACGTGCACCTTCTTTTCTTGAGTGAGAGAGTTGTGTGAGTGTGTGTCAAATGGAAAGGCATCTCCCTTTATTTAAAGTCTTCAAGTCACTGTATTGGGGCCGACTTCTCTTATTAGAATTCTATTTTTCCTTTATTATTTTCCTTTGGGACCGACTTCTCTTCTGGGGTATTATTCAATTGTTCAATGGTCTTCCTTTGATTTCTTGGAATCTCCCTCTCTAATAATTTTTTTCCTAGATGGAATACCTCCTACTACTACAAAACGTCATCATGAAATATCATCCATCAACCTCATAAAAGTGGTTGGGGAAATTTCCAAACGAAAGGGCATGACCATTCATTCAAAAAGACCTTTTTTGGACTTGAAAGCAGCTTTACACACATCAATTTGTTCTATTGGGACCTAGTAAAAGTCAGAATTCAGATAAATCTTATTGAATTACTTGGATCCCTTGAGCTGGTCAGAAAGGTCATCAATTTGGGGAATTGCGTATTGGTTCTTGATTGTGATTTTTTTTAGGGCCTTTTACTCAATGCGGAGTCACCAAGTTCTATATTTTTTCTACACGAGTACGATTGGGCTTCCGTAGGGTGAGGATCTTGGTCAGATGTTCCCCTTTTTGAGCAAATCTTGTATATGGCACTTTATTTCCTCATTTTCTATAAGAGAGAAGTGATATATTGTCCCATTGGGTAGAGGTGCATCGAGCATCATATCGATTGAATGTTTGACCTGACAGTGTAAAGGTACCCTAGTGGGTGAGGAGAATATTTCTTTGTATTCCTCCACGACCTTGTCCACTTGTTTTTTCTGCGTGGAGAGGCCCTGTGCGGAGGCCATGGATGTGGTCGCTACCTTCCATTCACTTTGAGAGAGAATCATAAAGAAGACAAATTTCTTGGTCTAGGAGATGACCTTCCTGCATTTCTTAATAAAGATTAAATAAATAGCGGTAGGTAGAGTTATCTCTGGTATCCTGTACAATTATCTACCCAAAGTAATAATAACATTGTTAGGTCTAGATTCATAAACAAAATGAGGTTTCTACAAGGTTGGCCTAAAAGAACATCACAAACTTCAAGGGGGTAATATCACACAATACCTCATCCTTTAAGGGATTGATGTCGTAGGGCAGGAAACATTGTTGGCTGACATGGAGATGTCTCCCTTGGTGGAGCCACCAGATGGTGTAAGGATGAAGATGTGGTGTGGTTGGCAGGTCCAACCACTTGGCGACCTCTGTTGATATGAGGTTTTTTTTACTTCCACTATCGACAATGAAGTGCAATAGAGCACCCTTCACCCACATCTAAGAGTGGAAAAGGTGCTCACCTTCCTCTGGTTATTCCGGTTCACTTGGCTAGACCTTTGTAGTAGCGACGATGGCACTGGGTTCTGAATTGATGATCTTCTTCCCCATGTCTATTTTTTATTCTAAGTCGAAACCCACATTTGACTCTAAGGCTTTTAGCTCAACCACCAACGATTTCTTTGAGAGATATTCATCAGTGTTATTCCAGGGGATTTTATTGAATTCACGCCACTTTCCAGTGTCTTTCTTCATCTTCCCATTACCATTCATTTTTTGTAGCTTGGACTGGTTGTCCTGTAGTGGTCCATCCTTTCTTTTCCTTTATTCTTCGGATTGGGGTTTCCTTTGCCTTGCTTCTACTGTGAGGAATTTGCAGATCCAAACTCTCTCTTCTTCTATTTAAATTTCAGCTTGATTTTGATGACATGTCGATAAGCCACACCCAGTGATGAGATGTTCAGAAACTCCATTTATGTCTGGATGTATCGATGCATACCATCGCGGTAATTGAGAAATAAATTTCGTTTAGAGTATTTGATACCTAGCTAAGTGCACAAGGTATGGAATACGTTTGTGAACTCTGGCACTGTTTGGTCCCTTTCATGGCGCAATGTGGTCCATTTTGTATACTGGTCATTGTAGCTTCCAATAGGGTATTATTGTTCCTTAATAGCATCCCTGAAAGAACCCCAAGTGGGTACGACTACAAACATTGCAGATTCATCTGTGGCCTTTTTCTCACAGTAAATCTCCCACCAATCCTTGACATGGGGGACAGTCTTAAGGAGTGCCAAGGTGATCTTTTCTTTATCGAAAAAATTATGGACAAAAAAAAAAACCTCTGAGGAGATCCAACCATTTATCTAGAGTATTTGTATCTATCTTACCTTCAAACACAAGAATATCAAAACTAACTTGTACCTTGAAGGGGGCAAGGCCTCCAAATTGGTCGCTTGACGAAGATGCATCGACAGTTGGTAGTTGTTGAAGGATCTTGGAAAAATTATCCATCATCTCGTTCCTTTGTCACACAAGGGCTTCCTTGAGAAAAAATTTAATAGGATCGCATGCTCCATCATCTCTCTTTTCTTCCACCATGGGAGGTTATTGGGATTGGGGCGGACAGTCCTGCAAAGGCTCAAATAGTTCAATTCCCAACTCCTTATACCTTGACCTCATCGGGGACATGCACAAAAAAACAGATAAAGAGCAGACTGCTTCGATACCATTGATCCATATTTATAAATGGAATGAAATGAAACACAAAGTTATAAGTACAAAAACACAATTATACAATGAAACTTGACTTCTATTAATAAATTAAATGTGTTGAACTATAAAAAAATGCATGATGAAACAAACTTGCTCTATTGGTGGTAGCTAATCTTTGAGAAGAGATGTGACAACTACGCACATTCGCCAGATCACTTTACAATGAGGATGAAATTCCTTTTATCATAGAGAAGCAATGAGGAAGCCCTAAACATCCAAAAACCTAACCCTAGGAGATGAAACATCAAAAGCCTTGTGGGTCCCGATGGGGTTATTTGGTACGCCAACTTATTGGGGTTGTAAATTTTGTATATGATATTCATTTTTCACACTCGATATCTCATTGGAAAGGCCTAGCCAAGAAGTACACATTCTGGTTGACCCCGGAATTTCAAGACCCAAAAAAGTGTAGAAATTTTGCCAAAATGGAAAATTGTTCTTTGAGCTAGTGGAATAGGTGGGTGGCCACCAATATCCACCTAGATCAATGCAATTGAGAGATTCCATGAACAACACGAATAATTAGTAGTGTTAAGCATGGATTAGCATATATAATCTCCTACACTACCAAGCTAATATATTTAGACATCATTCTTTCTTTGAAGCTTGTATGAGGCATTAAATGATGCATTAGGCATCCTCGAGAGAAAAATGTATTGTGTATTGATCCAAAGGGCTTATGCAACACCCCTAGTGATGTGTTATAGTTTTTGTAGACATTTTGAATTACCTAGGGGTCTGGTGGAACCTCATAAGGAAAAATGCATTAGTTTCAAGTCTTGGTTACCTTTGGAGCATCTCTAGTGATACATTTTCACTCTTGTTGCATTTTTAGACTTTGGTGAGGTCCAACGGTCCCTATTAGGAAAAAATCATTATTCATTTTCCCATGTATCTTTCCCAAATTGATCGGTGGTACATTTTCCTCTTTGTGTCATTTTTGAATGAAAGTGGGGTCTGATAAGGCCCAAAGGGGTAAAATGCATCACTTCCATCATTGATTTTCCCAATATTGTTATGGTTGTGTTCTGCTTCCTATTTGATTTTTTGTTTATTGTAGGGCACAATAATGTTCCAAAGGGAAAAATGTATTTGTTCCACTTGTAGTTTTCTTTCCCAACCCTTCATTTAGTGTGTTTTTGCTTCATGTGATTTTTTGTCTTCATAATGGGGTCCAACAGTGCCCCTATCTGAAAAACATTTTTTTCCTATCATCAATTTGCTTCCACATCTCTTTCATTGCTACATTATAATTCCTTATGAATTTTTTGGCTTGTGTGGGGTCCAATAGTGGCCCAAAGACTAAGATGATCCAATGCTTACTCTAGGAACCAATTACAACCTCTCCAACATTGTGCATTAGCTAATAGTGCATTATTGGTCTTTGATGGGATGGGGTCCAAAAGGGTCTTAATGAGTAAAGCAAATTGTTGGGTTCTATGGGTGACATTGCTTCATCCTTGAGTAGTATGTATTGGATTCCATTGTGTTTTTATTCATCTAATGAGGTCCAAAAATTCCTTGGAGGGTGAAACACAATGCATCTTTACCCACGCAACAAGTAAAAATCCTTTGGTAATGCACAATCTTGGAAGTTCCACAAGTGATTTGAGGTCAAGCACAACATTGGATTCTTCGACAAGTATTCTTTACTCATCATGTAACATGTTTTCCTCATTTGTATGTTTTCTACTTTTTCCAAGGTCTCATGGGGTGTCATTGTTTAAAACACAAGCATTGATATTATGTTGCACATATGTAAATTTATTTGCAATGAAGTTTGCCTTTAAGTTTTTCATCATTCAACAATGTGTCTAGAAGGTAAACACATCACTGTGAAGGTGAGCACTATGTTCATGCTTTTTTTGTATTAAAGCATTGTACTTGGAAGCTTTGATAAACCATCTATTGCTTAAGAAGTGTTTGTTATCGTCTAAATCTATTTGAGGATCTTTGGTGCTTACTTGCTTCGTCCGCAACTTCTTGACAAGAAAAAACATGTTTATTTATGCTTCTATTTGCCCATATATACTATCTACACTTCATGAGAGATCTGAAAAAATAGATCTTCAATCTACCTCGCGGTGATCTATTTATTCATGCATTTCTTGGGTGTTTCCTTGACAGCCTGCAATTGTCTTACCAAAGGAGTTATTCACAAATTAAGTTCATATGGTGCTTCTAGATTTGTGAATAACTCCATAGGTAAGAAGAGAAGGAACACCCATCAATTTAGGAAGTGACCTATATTTGAATTGAGGTAGAAGTCCAATTTGGATGATCAAATACAACACATTGAAGAATCAATGAGCCCAATAAGAGTGCTTAATTTAACCATTAATTCCATATAAACTTTGATTAACAATCTGAGCACAACCAATCAAATCTATAAGCACCAAGTAGAAGTGAGCTATGGATACTTAAGGAAGAGAAGGAACATCATCATATTAGGAAGTGATCTATATTTGACCTAACGTAGAAGTCCATTTTGGATGATAAAATACAATACATCGAAGAATCAATGATCCCAACAAGAGTGCTTAATTTTACCATTAGTTCCATATTAATTTTGATTCATAGTATGAACACAACCAATCAAATCTACAAGCATAAGCACTATAGTGTATCACAATGAACATGCAAAAATAATAGGATCCAAGTTATCATCCTTTAGCTTGAGCTTATCAACAAGGAAATTTTTAAGGATCCATGCTTATCTTAAAGTGTAGAAACTTTGGTGAATCTTACTAAGTTTTAAAATGCCAACTATAAAATATTCGGTGATATTTTTGCAAAAATATTTAAATTTCTAAAGATTTTATGTAGTTTCTAGAAAATTTTGGCTACTTTTAAAGTAAAATAATTTTATCTTATAGAATTTGGGTGAACTTTTTTTTGGAAAAATGGAAATTGGTGAATCATTTTTTGGAAAAAACATGGAAAATTATCCAGTGTGTGAAATTAATCCCCTAAAACTTACCCTACTAACCAGGATTTAGATGTTATCAACAACTAACAACCCCCAACCATCTTTTTCATTCTCCTCATTTGCCTTAGACACCTTGGAGATTATTCAAAGAACCCATGGCACATTGTCTTCAAGTGAAGAACAAGGGGAATCATCATGTAGACAACATGGCCAATTTTATAAGTCCCCCCTCCTCTCTTGCACATATTTTACATCTTGGTGCCAAAGCTTGTGATGGTTTGACCTCTTCTAGACATGTAAGAAGGCATCGGCGAATAAGATCTAGAATGATTCATTGAGATGTGACTCATCATATACATACTCGATCCTAGTACTCAACAACTCTCATAAATTCTTGAAATCTAAACAATACTTATATTTGAATATACAATAATATATTACCCATAATAAAAATCTTGTCAACCCATGAAAATGTAACATCTTACTCTCATGATTAAATATAATTTCATGTTTTTCTCTTCTAGAGATTAATAAAAGTTTTACTATGACAGCATATCAAGCCACATATTTAAAATAAATTGTTTGAATTCCTTTGTCTCCTAGAATTGTATACTTCCAAGGTAGTTGAATGCATGAATACTACTTACATAAGCATTTTCCCCAATCCTATGCAACTTGATCCTTTTAACAAAATTGGAATATGTACATCTCGGGGATAGAAATCACATATAGTTCAATCCCTACCAATCACATATAGTTCAATCATATAGTTCAATCCCTACCAAATCCTATAGTTCAATCACATATAGTTGAATGCCCATGTCCAAGTTACCAAATAAACATAGGCTTTCTAGGATCCATTTCCATATTGCTTGAAGTTGATAAATTAAGGTGCTAATCTTTGAATGAATTTTCCACGACTTATTAAATCTCAAACCTATCAAAAAAATGAAATTATTCATTTATGTCCACTAATAGGGTTAGACTTGGTGACAGACCTTCCACCAATTCTTTGGAGACTTGAATCCTAGATTGAAATACAAATAAACTAGGATTGCAATCTAGATATTATAAAAAATAATTTATATTTTATTTGTTTATATAGATTTTTTGCTTCAACTAAGTCCATGGAATCCATTATTGTGATTCAAAGGATAATGCATGTACCAGAATTCATTTGTGAAATAAGTATAGTCTAGCTAATAACCACAAATTCTCAACAATAAGCATGACTTCATCAAGGATGAAAAGGGACCATCGTAATCACAACTCATTCATATATATGTCAAAGTTAAAACTCTCCCCTCTCTAATGTAATAAAGTTTTGGAGACCTCCTAGGAATTACAAAAACTATTGCAAATAAAGGATTCATCAATATTGACAAGGGATGAGTTAATAACAAGGGTTTGGAAGTTCAAACCTTGCCACCCTTTCTTCTTCTAAGGTGCACTAAAACATATACAGTTATATAAGATAGTATTCCAAGCTTCGTCCTCTTCTAAGTAGTAAATAATCCATTTACTTATTAGGCAAGTTCATGTTTTGTGTGCTAATAATACTCAACACTCTTTGTTCTTCAGGAATTTGGAACACGTTCCAATCCACTCTATGGAAGCCTATTTTCCCTTCTGAACTGGCCTAAATAAAAGTTCTAAGAATCTTCTAAATCTTAGCGTATGCAATTTGTTGGAATATTGGTTGTTGTCATTGATGTCAACCCTAGTCATGGGTTTTGGACCGCAAGATTGATGAAGGTATTTGGACATGAAGGAAAATGCACATGCATATACAACACCCATGGATGGATAGTATACATCA
>ML830312.1:3280-14030 GCA_009831015.1 Picea engelmannii | reverse complement strand
AATCCATCGAGCCCCATGTGGCTTGGTAAAACTCATAAATAAACACATAAAACCATGTGGAATTTTCATTAGGCATCTCATAAAAGGAAACTCCAAGTAGCTTGTGACTTAGATGTTTTATGAGGGACAACATCAATGTAGGTTCGCATGGCCACCCTAAATTGTCTAAGATGATTTTACAACTACATCATATTATGATTAACAAACTTTTATTAAATGATGGCATGTCAAGATATTTTGTTTCCATTGAATTTACGTGCAACAATGCAATAAGAGACCTCATTGGTGGTAGGACATTGAAAATCATCTATGTGCCTATCACATGTTTTTAGCCTTTGAATTTGGGCCAAATTTAAGAACACTTCAATTTTGAAGAACCAACAAACTTTAAGGTATGTTACAACTTAGTTGTACAACTTTGAAGCTCTTAGTAAAAAAGGTTAAGCTATAGCTTATTGTTGACAACTTCAAATTCCCTCTTAGCACTCCTCTCATGTCATTATGTGATAGCAACAATGTTATGCACTCTAGCCAATTTAAGGGGTCACTTGTATAAATAAATAAGAGCTTATACTAGAATTGATCCTACATGAGTAATGAGTGTGAAATATTAGTATCAGTTATATATATACTAATCTTTCACACTCATTACTCATGTAGGATCAGTTCTAATATATATATATATATATATATATATATAAACATTTGATCATTTGATCTTGTTATCCGTGGGATTACTGGGAGATATTTTCATAATATATTAGGAGTTATTGTGTAACTTTTTGTTAATATTATTCTTTAGAATCATTTGTTGCATTTATATTTGGTGCATTCAATGCTTATTATGTTGTTTTGGATAATTTGTACCATAACAAGTGGTATTAGAGAAAACGATTCTTGAACTTGCACCTCTAAAAATTACGGTGCATTCTTAGAGATATATTTTTTTATCAAGGGAATCCAAATGTAATATCCCTTGAATTTTTTGAAAGAAAGTGTCTAGGATTAGATTTGGTTCATTTTTTTTTGGTTTGGCATGGAAATCATAGAGATACAATTTATACAAGTTAAGTTTGCAATCTAGTCCTAAAGATTTATCAGATATAGTATGTTATGCCTCAAATGAAACATAAGCTAATATTACAACATAATATACCTAGGATAATAGAAACATCTTGAATTAAGAATAAACATAATAATGCAAAGTGTCTTCCTGTTGCCAAATTACATAAAGATAGTGGGATGCACTACTTCCAAAGAGATAAGTCACACTATATTTGTCCTAGAGAGGAAGCAAGGGGAACCTTGCCACCAAAAATAGATATTCCAATCCTACCAAAAAACCCACTAAGTACAAGAGAATATATATATTTTTATTGTTGGGTTGTTATATTCTTTGCATTGAAAGTCTAGTCGAGGTGGATCAACTGATAGTCAAAGTCGAAGGAATCAACAGCAAGTCGAAGGTCGAGGTGGTTCGACCGGGTAAAGACGAAGTCAAGAACATCGACAACAAGTTGAAGGTCGAGGTGGTTCAACCCAGTAAAGTAGAAGATGTCAATCGAAAAGAGGTCCACGGGAGGGCATGTGCAACCGAATGACGGTCGATCGGTAATCGAATAGTAATAGTCGACTGTAACAAAATTTTGAGACTCATGGGATTTGTAGCCAATGATCTGCGTGGATCTGTAACCAATATTGGATGCCTTTTATTTAGGGTTTTTCATATTGTAAATCCTATAAAGAAGGTGTGTTGTAATGTTATAAGAGAGTTATTGGATAATCACCAATAGGTGAAAATCGTAGAGGTTACTGGTCATGTAGATGTAATTCGAATTGGCTACAGGGTTGTTATTGTGTAAAGAAAAAAGGTATGTTGTCTATTGTGTCTTAGGTGTGGACCAAGGTTAGACATGTAACCTTTTATTCTGAATGAATAAGACAACAAGAGAGCATAATGCTCAAGGAATGTTGGTTTTCTTGGTTTGGGTTTCCAGGGTAAAATCTCTGTGTACTGTGTGTTTTCTTTGTCATTTACTTTCTTGTTTAAATCTTTTTTCCTCTCTTTTGCTAGGTTTAGCTTGGAAGTGTTCCTTATTTCTTAACATGTGGTATCAAAGCTTGGTTTAACAACATTGGATTTGAGCTAAACCCTTGGTTCAGTAAGAGTCATAAATGAGAAATCTGTAAATATTGGTTGGGTTAAAGAATGGAGAGCAGCTCGAGAATAGAGATTGAAAAATTCAATGGCCGGAATTTTGAGCTTTGGAAGCTTAAAATTGAAGATCTCCTTGTAGATTGAGAATAATGGACAATAGTCAGTCTAGGTACCATGCTAATAGGTATATCAACGAAAGAATGGGAGAAACTTGAGAGAATAGAAAGGAGTATGATTCGACTTTAGCTTGCAGATTCAGTACTATTGAATGTCTTAGGTGAAGATTCAGCCAAGAAACTGTGGGACAAGTTGGGGAGATTGTACCAATCAAAATCCCTGGTAAATAAGTTGTTTCTAAGAAACAAATTGTATCTTCTGAGGATGAGTGAGGGAAGTTCGGTGATTGAGCATTTAAATGCGTTTAATACCATTATAATCTAGTTATCCTCTGTGGATATTAAAATCACTATGGAGGAGAAGTGTATTAGCCTATTATGTTATTTTCCAAAAACGTGGGATAGCTTAGTCATGGCTATAGGGAGTAACACAACCACATTAACGCTACAAGATGTGGTTGCATCTCTACTTTCAGAAGAAATGAGAAGGAAGAACATAGAAGGATCGACCAAAAATGCTTTAGTCGTGAGAGGTCGACCGATTGACAAAGATAAAGAAAAATTCTCTGGCGGAAAGTCTAAGTTGAAGGGTAGATCTAAATCCCTTATTAAGTTGATGAGAATATGTTGGAAATGCAGTAAAGTTTGGAATTATGAAATGCAGTAAATGCAATAGAGTTTGGAAAGAAACCTGATATTTTTCAACAATATGAGTGATGCAGGAGTGCACACTCTATTTCAGAAGGATTCGTGCAAGATGGTCAGAAATGTGATGGTATTAATGAAAGGAGTTTGTATTGTAACCCTATACAAGTTATTTGAGAATGTCAATTTGACTGGATGTAACAACATTGTTGTTCCTAAAGTCGACTCACTTTGGACTCGACTCGACTCAACTCGGGCCGAGTCAATTCAAACGAACTCGACAAGTCATCATAAATTCAACCCAACCATGCTATGGCATGAGAGGATGGGACATATTGGAGAAAAAAGACTTTGAGTTTTGCATAAAGAAGGTATGGTCGAAGATTTTCCTTAATGTAATTTAGAAGTTGATTTCTGTGAACATTGTATATATGGAAAACAAATTCAGGTGAGGTTCCCATATGGTTCGACAAGGGAAAATGGGATTCTGGAATTGGTTCATAGTGATGTGTTTGGACCTGTTCCAATGCCTTCACTTAGTGGATCCATGTATTATGTCTCCTTCATAGATGATTTTCCTAGGAATACATGGATATATTTCTTGAGGAAGAAATCAGAGGTTTTCGAGAAATTCAAATAGTTTAAATCTCTTCTAGAAAACCAAATAGATAAGAAGATTAAGGTGTTGAGGACTGACAATGGTGGTGAATTCTGTGGAAAATAATTTGATCAATTCTGCAAGTAGTGTGGCATAGCATGCCAAAATACCACACCATATACCCCACAACAAAATTGAGTTTCCTAGATAATGAATAGAACATTGATGGACAAGGCAAGGAGCATGCTCAGTGGTGTTGGGCTCACACAAGAATTTTGGGCGGAGGCAGTCGACACTGAAAAATATCTAGTGAATATGTCTCCTTCGTCATCACTAGTCTACATGACTCCACATGAGGTATGGTTTGGTAAGAATATGATTCAAATGATTCGACCAAATCAGAAGAAGAGGTGGAACAACCGAACTTGGTTGTAAGGAGGTCAGAACGAATAAGAAAACTAGTTGAAAGGCATAGTCTGTCTGACTTTCATTCTGCATTCGTGTTAACTTCCACCAACGATGAGCCCAAGTCAGTCGGGGAGGAATTCAACTCAGCAGAGAGAAAACTTTGGAAGGACGCCATGATCGAAGAGATGGAATCCTTGCACAAGAATGAGACACGGGACTTTGTCAAATTACCTAGTGGAAGAAAACATGTTAGTAGCAAATGGGTATTCAAGAAGAAGATGAAAGCATCAGGTCAAGTCGAGAAATTAAAATCTCTATTGGTAGCGAAAGGATATTCCCAAGTCAAAGGAGTCGACTTCAGAGATATTTTCTCCCCTGTTGCAAAATTAACTTCCATTAGAGTACTAATGTCTCTAGCTGCAACATTTGATCTAGAAATATAATAGATGGATGTAAAGACATTGTTCCTACATGGGGACCTGAAAAAAGAAATATACATAAAAAAACCTGAAGGATTTGTAGTAAAGGGAAAGAAATATTTAATGTGAAAACTAAAAAGATCCATTTATGGTCTAAATAAATCACCAAGGATGTAGTGCCAAAATTTCAACAGATACATCCTTAGTTTGTGGTTTGTGAGAACAAAAGTTGATCACTGCATATATTCCAAATAGGAAGGTGGGAGTTTCATATATGTAGAATTGTATGTCGATGACATGTTGTTGATTGGAAACAACATGAACACAATAAAGGAGGTGAAGAAGAATCTATCCTCCAAGTTTGACATGAAGGATCTCAATGCAGTGAACTTCATTCTGGGAATGGATATTAAGAGAGATCGAGCAACTAGAAAGTTGTGGTTGAACCAGACGAAGTATACTGAAACAATTTTGAAACGTTTCAACATGCAGGATTGCAAACCTGTGAAGGTTCCAATTCTTGTGGGAGCAAGGATAACTGTTGAACAGTGTCCACGGACATAGGAGGAAATAGAGGACATGGCACGTGTTCCCTATGGAAGTTTTTTTGGTAGTCTAATGTATGTGATGGTCTGCACTCGACCAGACATTTCCCATGCAGTGGCAGTGTTGAGAAGATACATATCGACATCGGGGAAAGAGCACTGGACAGTTTTCAAGGGAGTATTCAGGTATTTGTGTGACACAAAATATTATGCTATATACTACCAAAGAACAATTAGAGGTGACGGTGAATTAAATGTACATGGCTTTGTCGACACCGACTGGGTTGGTGATCTAGATCGATAAAGGTTGACTAGTGGATATGTGTTCAAGATGTTCGGTGGAGAAATAAGTTGGATGAGTAGGTGAAAAGCAATCATAATATTTTTGAATGCATGGTAGCCACTCATGGAATAAAATAAGCAGTATGGTTGTAAAGGCTGTGTTCAGGAATCAGGTTTGAGAAGAGAGTTATGAAGATAAGTTGTGACATTCAAAGCACAATATTTCTGGAAAAGAACCATGCTTACCATTCTAAGACTAATCACATTGATGTACAATACCATTTCGTGAGAGACATGGTGGAAAGAAACAAGGTGCTACTAGAGAAAGTAGACCCGTTGGAAAACATAGCAGACTCTTTTACCAAGTATGTGAGTGTTGTGAAGTTATATTAGTGTAGAGAGGCAATGGGCATTGTTTCCCTGGGTCTGTGAATGAGAGTTCAGAGGTCTCCCGGTTTAAGCAAAGAAAACAACAAGTGGGATAATGTTGGGTTGTTATGGTCTTTGCAATGAAAGTCTAATCGAGGTGGATCGACTCACATTCAAAGTCGAAGGAATAGATAGAAATTCAAAGGTCAAGGTGGTTCGATCGAGTAAAGATGAAGTCCAGGACATCGAAAACAATTCGAAGGTTGAGGTGGTTCCACCAGGTAAATTCAAAGAGGTCAAATGACATGAGGGCATGTGGCAATCGACAGAAGATTGAATGATAATCGACTGGTAATCCAACTTGGTAGTCCACTGTAACATAATCTTGAGATTCGCAGGATATGTAGCCAATTATCTGCATGGATCTGTAACTATTTTTGGGTACCTTTTCTTTAGGGTTTTATCTACTATAAGTCCTATAAAGAACACATGTTGTAATGTTGTAATAGATTTAATGGCTAATTTCCAATAGGTGAAAATCGTAGAGGTTATCGGTCATGTAGATGTAAGTCGAATTGGCTATAGGGTTGTTCTTGTGTAAAGAAAGAAGGTATGTTGTCGATTGTGTCTTAGGTGTGGACCAAGTTTATACATGTAACCTTTTATTCTGAATGAATAAGTAAACAAGAAAGCAGGATGCTCAAGGAATGTTGGTTTTCGTGGTTTGGGCTTCCAGGGTAAAATCTCGTTGTACTATGTGTTTTCTTTGTCATTTACTTTCTTTTTTAAATCTTTCTTCCTCTCTTCTTCTAGGTTTAGCGTGGAAGTGTTCCTTATTTCCTAACATTGATGATGAATGATGACTTGTAATGAACTAAATGTCTCTTATTTGACATGGGTTTTAACCCTAGAGATCATGATTAATGCACATAAACATAATAAAATAATATTAGGAGTGTCTAACAACTTGATCGACCGCATAAAATTAATTTAATGATCCATTACATTGACTTGTATACCCTCAGAAACCCATATGGACCAATAGGATAGGACCCAATAGAAGGGTCATCTCCTATGGCATAAATGTGGTATGTTGTCCTAGGAGCACAACATTTTCTCTCTCCTTGAGAGCTTCACCCTCCAAGAATTTAGATGACACTCAAGAAGAAATACTTGCTTAGGTTTTTCCTTACATATTTCCATGATTGATAATCCACCCATCCATATTTAACCCTTTTTGGTGTCTATCCCTAATAATCTACAATCACATAGTTTCTTTTGCATCGAATCCATGTATTGTTGAAATTTTACCAATTTGTTGTAATTGTCACACACCTCTTCTTCAAATTTTGATTCCATGAATGTCATTGGTGTTGCAATCCATTTCTATGGAAGTGAGGATGTTAATGCCCACTTTCCTATATTTTTTTTCAAACTTTCCTAGTAATGAAGATGTTTATACAGTTTCATTTTCCTTTATTATCCATGAAACTTATTGTTAATGTTTTCTTATGTTACCATAACATGTTCTAACCTTTATGATTCTTCTTTAATGATATATTCTTTTGAGAGAATACATCATATTTGGTATTTGCACCTCACACTAGAGCTCAATTTCTTCTAGTATTTTTTTTATTAATTTCTTTTGTATTCTCTTCCTTTTCCTTTTTCAATTAAATATGATGTTATCTATCGATTTATTTTATCCTTGTTCAACCCTTTCTTGTTTTTTTATTTGACTCCATTAATATTTGGGACTTTTCAACCTTATTACAAACTTCTTATTCAACTCACCTGGTTGTCTCTTTGTCTATGATATTTGATATTTCTTTAAGGGACATGATTTTGCACTCTTATTTCACTAAGAAGGGAAAAAAATGATATTGATTAACAAAAAATTTGTTTTGTCATCTTTCCTTGCTAGTCCTTACTTTAAATCATCTTTTTCTGCCAATTTTCTCACATTTTCTTCTCTTAAGTTCCCAACCTCCTTAATAATCACTTGATTAAGGGATTGAAACTTTGAGAAATTGTCATCTTTGATATCAGACACTAAGGGGGGCATATATGGAGTCAAATTTATATGATATGACCCCAATTGGGGCATACGTGGGGTTATATATATATATATATATATATATAGGGTAAATGTAAATGTAATAGTGGTCGACATAGTAGGGGCCACATGTGCACATACCATGTACACCAAATGTGACTATGGATCACAACTCCAAGATAGATAAGAGAGGTGAGTTACACAATAACTCCTTAAATAATAGGAGAACCTCCTCCAAATACCCCAATACATTCATACATCCAAATCACATGTTCCCTCAGCTATGACTACATGACCTCTATTTATACATATTCACATTTTTCACATGTGGCACCTTTATTAGGCCGACAACCATTACGTATACATTTACCCCAGTACATATGCATTTAAACCCGTATATGGCTCCCATTGGAGTCGGATTATATACATTTAACCCCATATATGCTCCCTTGGGGTCATATCAATCTTTTTCTTTGTAAGGTATTATTTTGAATCCTTTTGTCCTTATGTAATTTGTATACCCAAACATATTTATTCTTAAGACTTCCTTTCACTGCCTTAAATTTATCTTTGATTTTTTTTCCTATTTCCCTCCTATTCAATATGAAGGGTATCACTTTCCTTTGATTTTGTTTCCTTTATCCATTTGTTTGAGAAGGCATTTCCGAACTCTCGAAGTGATGTGCATGCTTGTGATTTTATGGTTACAATGTTTCTAATGAAGAGTTTTATACCTCCAATGTGATTTTACCATAAATGTGAAACCTCAACTTTCCTTTATAATGTTGAACCAATTTCTATTATCAATACCATTGTTATCTCCACTAAAATGTGTATTACCATCAGTTCATACCTCAAACAATTGGAATCAATTTAAAACACCTAAAACCCAATTCTAATATCTCAATGAATGCTACCGATTTGTCCTTATGTAATTTGGATACCCAAACATCTTTATTCTTAAGACCTCCTTTCACTGCCTTAAATTCATCTTTGATTTTTTTTTCCTATTTCCCTCCTATTCAATACGAAGGGTATCAGTTTCCTTTGATTTTGTTTCCTTTATCCATCTATTTGAGAATACATTTCCAAACTCTTCTTAAGTGATGTGCATGATTGTGTTTTTATGGTGACTATGTTGCTAATGAAGAGATTTATACCTCAAATGTGATTTTACCATAAATGTGAAACCTCAACTTTCCTTTATAATATTGAATCAATTTCTATTATCAATACCATTGTTATATCCACTAAAATGTGTATTGTCATCATTTCCTACCTCAAACAATTGGAATCTATTTAAAACACCCAAACCCCAATTCTAATATCTCAATGAATGCTACCAATTTTGTCCTAACTTAAATATTGGAATCTATTTAAAACACCTAAACACCAATTCTAATATCTCAATGAATGCTACCAATTTTGTCCTAACTTAAATATAAAATTTCTGATATATTTCCTCTTCCAAATCCCTTTGAATCACCTAATTTGGACATACCATTCAAAAGTTACAACAAATTTTAGTTGACCTCTTATTTTAGGCCCTTATATGGAAACTTATCTACAATCCAACCTTGTACTTAGTACATCTTTGTGGTTTCTTCCCAATTCATGAAATTTTATCTTGCGTTGGATATTATTTTTACAAGCAATGATTTAAGCCCTAAAAACTTTATATTACCAATTACATAGAATTCAACAATATATCATCATTGCATGCATATACATTTAAACATCAACATTGATCAACTTAACCTTTTATCATCCTATGAATTCCTTAAATCTAAATCCATCCAAATATAATAGCTATCCATGTGGATGTAGATAAAATAATTCCAAAACTTACTTAACATTATCTCAATTGTTATCATAATTTAATCAAACACGATTACTAACACAATTTTCTAATGATATCATATTCTATATACCAACATCAAAATAAACCAAACATTATTCAACCCAACATATAGTTTATTAATATAGTGTTAACATCTTCTCCAACAATACTATATTAGCAAAAAGGTATCATCCCGAGCAATAACATGGGGTTTATAGTGGCAAAAACTTTTGAAAGGAAAAATCACATGTCAAGAGTTATATAACTTATGTATATCCTAGTCACAATATTACATTCACAATGTTACATTCATTTGATGTTTGTATGAATCTTTTGATATAATCTCATAGCAATAAAATTGTGAGCAATTATAAACTAGCTTGATAATCTCTATGTATTCATAAGGTCACTTGACCTAATTCTTCTAATTACAAGGTAAACACTTGTCCTTTTCTTATTTTAATTAAATATGTTACAATATATCATCAAAATAAGGGATGTTTACGATTGACCATGCATAATAAATTGACACCTCTTCTTCCAAATGCTACAAGTATCACCTAATTTGGATATGCTAATGTGAAGTTATGTCCAATTTATCGACCATATTTTTTCTCTTCTCAATATAGAAAACTTGTACACATTGCAACAGTTTGATTTTTGCACCAAATGATCTAAATTTTGTACCTACAACACCTTCACATGTTTGATTTCCAACGAATAAGTCCTAACAAAATTTGGGTTTGGGAATTTTTATATATGCACACTTTATTTTGTTCTATTAATTTTAGTAGAATTTTTGGATTGGATATAGACCTAACTTGCATGGACAATATCTCCTACAAATTTCAGTCAATTTTCATATAATATACTAACAATATATATTTTATAAAAACAAAACAAAACTCACTTTAGTTATCTTCAAAAGGAGTTATAGCTATGGGATTGAAGGTACCCCGAAAGATGTTGATTCTAGAATCCCTTACTCTAATACCATATGGTGTACCCAATAAACTAATAAAACAACATAACATATCCAAGATAATATAAATATAATGATTCTATCATGCTATGATCTAGTAGAAACTTTGAGCAGTTGTTGTAGTGAGGACCCATGTTCAAACCTTGGCAGGTTTGTTTTTCCCCTACATGGGGTTCGTCGAATGTGGCTCTTGATGATATTGAATATTGTTAATATATCCTTCAACCAAAGTATTTTATGGTATTGGCAAGGTACTAACAAACCCTATTCATCACTTAAGTGTGTGAGGGTAACTCAAGCTCATTTATGGGTTTACCATCCATAAACAAAAG
>ML830311.1:0-28456 GCA_009831015.1 Picea engelmannii | reverse complement strand
AAGTATTGGATACTTTTCAAAGGGAAAATCTATATGTAAAATTGTGTAAATGTGAATTTGGAAATATTGCACTTGTGTACTTAGGTCATATTGTAGGAGGAGGACAATTAAAAATTGATTCTTCAAAAATTGATGTAATTGTAAATTGGCCTGATCCAAAAAGAGTAACCGAGGTACGAATATTCTTAGGTGCAGTCCAGTATTTGAGGAGGTTGATTTCAAACTTCTCCTTTATAGCATCTTCTTTGCATGCCTTAACCAGTGTGAAGAACACTTTTTAGTGGGAAGGAAAGAAACAAAAATCTTTTGACACTTTGAAGGAGAAGATCAGTACCACACCAGTATTAGCACTATCAAATATTCAACAACCTTTTGAGGTTGATACAGATGCCAGCAGATACGTCATGGGTGCAGTATTGATGAAATATCGTAAGCATATTTGTTACCACTCTAAAAATTTTAACCAAGATGTTGTTAACTATCCTACATATGATAAAGAGTTGTATGCATTAGTTCAAAGCATAAATAAATGGAAACAGTACATGTTAGGGAAGGAAACAATCATACATATAGATCCAACCCTTACAGTATCTCCAAGAACAGACCAAACTGCAACAATCTCGACACTACATGTGGATGGGTTTTTTACAACAATTTCATTTTGTAATCAAGTACAAAAAGGGTACAAGTAACAAGGTAGCTGATATGCTTTCTAGAACTCCTATTGTTGCTTCTATTATTTTGAAGAATACTTCTTTATCTCGTGATAGATATGTAGAGAAATATGTCGTTGATGAAGATTTTAAAGAAGTATATGAGAAGCTAACCCATGGTGCACAGGTAGAGAACTATTGTCTACAGGGAAAACTACTCTACCATCTTGGAAAGCTATGTATTCCTACAAGTGAATGATTCCATGTAATACAATAATCTCACACTTCTCTTATGTCTGGGAATTTTGGGGTAGGAAAAACTATGGCTCATTTCCATAGGTTTTGCTATTGGCCTCAAATGAAAACAATTGTAACTAAATATGTAAAGGGGTGTGTGATGTGTTTTACTTGTAAGCCCACTAATAGAAAACTGGGTCTATACTCACCACTTCCTGTTCCATCCCATCCATGGGAAAGTATCTCCATGGATTTTGTAGGGGAATTACCAATGTCCAAAGGGGGTCATGACTATTTGTATGTTGTAGTGGATAGTTTCATCAATATGTGTATCTTGATGCCATGTAAAATGCAGATCATTGTTGAGAATATTGTTAATATCTTCTTTCAGTATGTTTGGGTTCACTTTGGGTTACCCACATCCATTATCTCGAATCAAGATACTTGATTCCTTGGGGACTTTTGGACCAACTTGTGAAGAATGATGGACACTAAATTGAAGAAGAACATTGATTTCCATCCAAAGATCGACGAACAGACAGAGATGGTAAACAAAACAGTGGTACTTTTTTCTTCGAGGCTACTGTAGCAAGCATCCCAAGTTATGGGATGAACAAATACCCTATGTACAACATGCTTACAACCGAGCCTTACATTTCTCCACTCAGAGTTCACCTTTTGAGACATGTTTCGGGTACCTACCCAAGGTCCCTTTAGACTTTATGTATGGGAGAGGTAACGATGTGAATGGAGAACGAAGAGAGGACAGACCCGCAAGTTCATCCAAAGGATCCAACAGGTGCACCAGGAAGTCAAGGAAAAGTTGGAGAAAAGTCAAGCACAGTATAAAGCTCGGCATGACAAGGACATGGTTGATCATCAGTTCCAGGTTGGAGACCGAGTATAGCTTCACATCAGCAAGGATATATTGAAGGGTGAAGGCAAGAAACTCAAGCCCATTCATTATGGACCCTTCACTATCTTGGAGAAAAGTGGTACCAATGATTTTTGTCTGGATCTTCCATATTATATGTAGATTTACTCAGTTGTGAACGTAGAGAACTTGAAACTTTTTTAGCCTCCCATGATCATGGATCAGGATGAGGAAGTTTCAATACCTTCAATCGATGAATTTGATCTGGATTACTTGGATGAGTTAAAGGAAGATATCATCTGGACATAAGGACGAGTACTTCATGCATGGGTGATGTTGATTATCTTCAAGTAGGCTTAAAGGGCACACATCCAAGCAAGTCAAAGTGGATAGAGAAGGACAAAGTGAGGGGACTCTTCCCTCACTTATCTGTTGATTGATGAAAGATTTTGGTGGTCCAAAAAGCTCTCAGTGGAATGCATGATCCAAAAAGGATCTAGAGAAGGCTAAGAACAACTTAGAACTTGCAGAGGCAACCCAGAATGCTCAGAATGGCCTCAACAGACAAAGAAAGGGAAAAACTTCAAAGTTCCCAAAACTCAGTGAAAATGACATTATCGCGAAGAGCGCATCGCAAGCTTTCTAACGGTGCAAACGGAGTTACGAATCGAAAGATATTAACGGTCAAAGTTTGGTCAACCTAGCCTAGTCAACAAGGGGATGAGTCAGCATCTGTATTGTTGATGTTAGCATCCATACAGTACACATGGCAGGAGCAGAAGGTGACACATGTCATGTTGACGTCAGCATGACATCAACATGGTGATGTGGTAGCACCAAAGGCTGCCACGTGTCACCCATATTTGGCATTTTCGGACCAATCTGTGGACCAATAGGATTGTGCCATGTGGTAGTCCATACAATGACATGGCATGGTGAGTTGGCAGTTCGTACAATGATGTGGAATATGTATGATGATGTGGCACTGACATGGTAGTGGATGGCATGGTCGAATGGGAGGCTTCCACATGGCCCAATCAAGGGTTTCCACGTGGTAGGGGGGAAAATCCCAATGACAACCCGTATCCAATTTTTGAAAAAAAATATGGATTGGCGGGTCTGCCAAATCTGGCGAACCACGCCAAATCCGACCACGTCCTAACCGTTAGCGCCTTGGATAGATCCACCACCAAAGTTGTCAGAACAAAATTACATATATAATATATTGTTTCAACTATCAAGCCAAAAGGGGGAGGCCAGCGGTTTTGACCCTGGGACCTCCTCCCCACACTAGGCCTTAAAACTCATGCCATAACCAATAGGCCAATGACCCATACATTATATTGAAAACCATGGTTTTTACTTAAGAGCTGAATCTGGCAAGCTTTGGAGGAGGCGCACGTGTGGTACAATGTGGACATGCAGTTCAAGGCAAGTACAAAGGCATTTATTGCATGGGCATGAAAACCAAGACAAATTTATTCTTGGGCCTGGGAGTGTCAGAGTTGGATCGAGGCGTGGAGACAGTCATTTTTGGGTAATTCGACCCCACGAATTCAATGGTGTTGTTTGTTTTCTGATATGAGCATTATTTCTACAGTTTGATTTCATAATGAGGTATACTTATGTATTTTGCCAAATTCTTTTGCTGAGTTAATGAAAAATCCTACCCATTTGAGAGCAGGACCCGGAGACATAGTCCACCAGGGACGAACTCCGTTATCAAGTTTTTTTTGTTCATATTTGATGCTTATGTCTCTTCATTATTGATATTTTCCTTCTTTAATGATGCACTTTAATTTATGCTCATTTAATGCAATTCTTTATAACTCACTTGATGAAAAGATCTCGGATCAGGTATGCCCTCTAATTTTCCCACTCCCAGTTGTTCTACTATGCTATTAAACAAAATATGATAACATAGAATAGAACCCCTTCTCCTCCTAGCAACTTGGTATTTAACATAACCCGATAGTCATCTAGGGTTAATGTTTTGACTTCCTCAATCCTTAATTGTGATAAGGGTTTGGACCATCTAGAATATTCTTGAAATTCATCACGTGGCTAGCCCCATATGTAGGAGTAACAAGGGTTGATGTGGCATCCTCTCGTACCATGGTGATCAACACAATAGGTCAACTTGCAAGAGGCATAAATTTTCCATACAAGCTTTGATTGGTGCAATTTTTGCACTGTTGGAAAGGTCCCAATGTGTAGAATAGATTCACATGGTCCTAAAGATTGTTGGGAAAGTTTTGACCCCAAAAAATGTTGTTTTATGCCTCAAAATGACTCCAGAAGGTTTCAAACCCCAATTTTCCAAAATGGGACCTCCCATTAAAATGGCCCAACAAGTTGATTCCTCCAAATTTTTTCCACTCTAAAAGCATTGAGATAGATGAAAATTAATATAATCATATAATTCGGATCACATAGAGTTGGGCTTACTCATATTGCATTCCATGCTCTAGTTGATATTTCACTAACATGGTAGTTAGAATTTCTTATCTCTAGTCATACTTTAGTTTTTATTTTCATAATAGTTAATATTACTTGTTCCCCCATCCTAAGCTTCATGTTTATCATGCATCTCATGATTCTTGATATTTTTTCTACAAATGTTTGAGATCATATTACCTTTTCAAGTGTATTGTAGCTTCAATATTTTCAATTATTATCAAGGCATTGGGTCTCCATGCAAAGGTGGGGTACTTAAATGAAGTCAAACAATGGAGTTTACCTACTCATAATGTATATGCATTGGCATTCATTATAGACACTAGTAGGCTAACTTACATGCATCATTTATTTTCTATTGTTGCTATTGTTATTTTTCACATTGTCTTATTTCATTGTTTAATTGCTTCTCTCCTTATTTTCACCTCTCTACTATGTCCTTCTTATGGACAACATCTCCTTCAAGGGGGAAATTGTGTAGCATATGGATTTCTCAATTTAGACTTGCATACACCTACCCACTAGAGAGGTTACAATCTAACCCTCTTAAGTGTCATGTCCATGTGTGACCCACATGATGATGATAGATATATCTCTAGATTGTCCATTTATGGTGGACCGCCTTCCTTGTGTTCCCTCTACCTTAAACTAGATGTATGACCTCTTGAGTCTTAGGGATATCTAGCCCTTGATATGATCCCTAGTTTCCTTCTCTCTCTTGGTCCTTGGCTCTTCATCATTGATTTGTCTCCTCTTGACCCTTGGGACACTCATTTATGGTATTTCCTAACTTTATGGGTTTAGTTTGGGGTGGAAACCCATGATTAGTTCTATAGTTACTTAAGATGCTTCGTTACAGGTCAACAACTATCCAAAATCATTTTGTATTTCTATTTATGGGGTAAAAGTGAGTCAACCCTCCTTAACTCATCATGGCCTTATGGTGGAAAGTGTACCATGGTTTCCTATAGAGGGTTTTATGTTTTTTTTCCACAACTATTAGAACAAAGGTGATCTAAGTAGATATTGGTGGCTACCCACCTATTCCAACTGGCTCCTCTTGACAATTTTTAGTTAGCACGTTCTTTTGTACTTCTTTGTAATTGTGGGTTTTACACTTCTGGGGTTATCTGAATCCCTACACATATTCCAGGTGGATATTGGTGACCGCCCAACTAATCCAACTAGCTTATTTTGGAATTTTTCATGCCAGTACATCTTTTTATACTTCCAGGGTTGTTTTGGGGCCCCAAACAGTGTTTTTTTGGCTGGCCATAGTCAAACTGTAGAGAAAGTCAAATTTTGATGGAATAATGTGTAGTTCTCGAAAATACCTTTCCAACGGGCTATCACATGCCTAAACAGAGGACGTATGAAAAATTTACGACCCCGGGAATTTGAGGTAACAACTTACCCATCAAGGCCCACATAACTTTTGGTGTTTCATCTCCTAGGGTTAGGTTTTTGGATGTCTAGGATTTTGGCATTCATGAGTAATGTTAAAAAGGCATCTAGAGCCTCATTGTAATCACTATTCTCAGACAAATGCACATAGCAGCCACATCTATTCTCAGAGATAACTACCACCATTCGAGCAAGTTGTTTCAATTCTGCAGTTTTATAGTTTCAGCCTATTTTATTTATTCAATAGAAGTTATTTTTCATTGGATATATGTTGTTGTTCTTCGTATCTTTTTGTTATGGTATTCAATATGTTATTTATTTAGTTCTGCTCATAAATCCAGATCAGTGGTATCACAATAGTCTTCTCTTCATTTGTTTTTCAGTGTGCATGTCCCTGACAAGATCTGGGTACAAGAATCTAGGACTCAAACCAGTCGACCCTTTGCAAGATCAGTTGCGCTGAACCCAACTGCAACTCATGGGGGACAATAAGAAATATGATGGAGTAGGAGATATTTTAAAAAAAATTCTCGAGGAAGCCCTTGCACGACAAAGGAACGAGACGATGGACAACTTTTCACAGATCATTCGGCGGCTACCCACATGAGACACATCTTCATCAAGTGGCCACGCAACCCCCTTAAAGTTACAAGTAAATTTTGAAATTCCATTATTTGAAGGACTGATAGATGTAGATGTTGTAGATAAATGGTTGAATCTTCTCAAAGGTTATTTTTCAGTCCACAATTTTTTCGATAGGGAAAATATTACTTTTTCACTCCTCAAGGTTGTCCCCAATGTTAAGGATTGGTGGGATACGTACTATGAGTAAAGGGCCACAGAGGAATCTACAATATTTGTGGTCGCCCCTGTTAGCGTCGGAAGTCACTCCTGGATTGCAGCAGGAGCAGAGCCCGACACCCATCAGTTTATTGTCACGATTTGTTTAATGGGGTGATCAAATGGAAGTTAACTCAAAATGATGTGGTTCTAACTCCGAAACTAGTCCAGGCATGCATGGGCAAGTGAGGTCTTAGATAACTTCAGACAGTGAGTTGTAGTAAGGGTGAGTAGGGGGGAAGACTTGTATAAGAGAAAAGCAGAGGTCTGTCGTAAACATTAGGTTCCTAACAGACTGTAGAAGAAGGCATCTAAACGCGAGATCTTCTTACATTCAAACGCAGAAAACCAAAGAAAACAACAATGCCACAATAAATCCTTTATCACAACATAATTGCCATAATCCGTGTGAATCAGTCGATCACGAACTCTCTTAGCATAAGATGAAAACTAGATGGAGTAGGAAGACTGTCTGTCATTAAACAAGAAATCTTACACACCAATGCATAACCAGAGAACTAGAGTCTATGCTAAAACTTTACAATCGGGAGCTTCGCTCTACCATCAATGCTTACAAAATACAAAAACTGAGCCTATATACTCAAGAAAATTTGCCTAACAAAGGCGTGCCCAGTCACCCAGGGCTCGGTGTCTTTTCAGTCAAATTCGTACTGAAATCCTTCTTCAGGCGCCACCTTAACTGCGCATGGCTCCTGTAAGGAGGGTAGCTGAGCCATTAAGTGTCGAGCTAGCGTGTGCAGACTTCTATGTCTCTTCGAAGACTTCAGCATGGCTTCTTTGGAAAAAACGGTACATAGGACCCCTCTTGCACAACTCTCTTTGTCTTCCAAGTGACCACGGGCTATGACCCTGTGCTTACTCCCAAAGGTGTTTTCGGTGTTCGCGGATATGAAGGGGCTGATCCATGCTTCTTGAAATCACAATGGGCGAGAAGGCGGGGAGCCTAATCACGCACCAGGTGTCCCCTTTAGATGGACAGATGAGACTGCTCCTTGATATTGTGGGCCTGCCTTTGGGCGCTTTCGGTGCTTCGGGGTTCGGGGTTTTGAGATGTACAATGACATGAAACCTCCACCCTTTGAACCCGCGACTGTCGAAAAGCCGACGCGACTAGATCTCGTGCCACACGTCCTTTGGACGGATGGCTGCTATTCTTTCCCTGCACACAATATGGGCGCCATCCATGCATTATCTTCGGCTCACCTTTCTATTCACGATTTCTCGCCAACCATTGATATGCTCATATGGATGGATCCAGACCGTTGAAATCAGACTGCTCGCTCGCTTGATTTTAAGCCCAAAATGGACTTCTTCTGTGAGATGCGCTCGGCGCTTATGGCTGCGGCCCTTGAATAAAACACATCCGACCAGTTTTCAAACCCCACTTCTATGCGTTTACACCAAAGGCCTAAAATCAAAGAGGAGAATACCCCTATACAATAAATGTTGCTAACAGCCCCCACCTAGGATTCCTTCAAGGGTGTTATTAAATAAAAATACTCACATGTTGGGAGCTACGAGCACCAGTACACAAGATGGACCACGCTGCGTCAAGAAAGGGACCAAACAGTACCAGATTTCACCAATATTTTCCATACTCTACGCACCAAATTGGGTATCAAAGACTCTAAATGAAATTTGATTGTCAAATATCGTGGTTGTATACAGAGATACATTCAAACAGAAATGGATTTTTTGTATATCGCATCATTAGGTTCGGCGTATAGATATGTTTTCAAGATCGAGAAGAAATTTAAGTAGAAGAGGCAAGAGTTTGGATCTGCAAATTCCTTACAATCGAAGCAGGGAAAATTCGGTCCCACCCACCAAACAAGGGACAGAGTAAAGATGGTCGCTCTTCGGAAAACCAGTCCAAGTCGCAACCCAATGAGGGTAATGAGAAGTCGAAGAAGGACACATGAAAGTGGTGTGAATACCATAAAATCCCTTGGCACAACACCAAAGAATGTTGCTCCAAGCAGTCACTGGTGGCTGAGCTAAAATCTTTTGAGTCAGAGGCAGATTCTGACTCTGAATCAAATACAAAAAGTGGGAAGAAAATCATCGATGTCGAACCCAGTGCCACTATCGCTACCACCAAAGTCCATCCAAGTGAGTCAAAGGAAGGGGAATGCCTCTTTCAGTCACATATGTGGGTAAAGGGGACTCCGTTGTATTTCATTGTTGATAGCAAAAGTTAGAAGAACTCGATTTCAGCAGAGGTCATCAAGCGGTTAGACTTGCTGATGAAACCACACTCGCAGCCCTACACCATCAATTGGCTTCACCAAGGATGAGATATTTGCTTCAGCCAACATTGTCGTCTTCCCTACAGCATCAAGCCTTTCAAAGATGAGGTATTGTGTGATATTGGTTCCCTTGAAGTTTGTGATGTTATTTTAGGCTAGCCATATTTGTGGAAACAAAATGTTATGTATGAGTCTAGACCCCACAGTGTTATTATTACCTTGGGTATAAAATTGTATAGGATACCATAGGTAGTGTCTCCTACCGTTATTTCTTTAATCTCTACTAAGAAATGCAGTAAGGTCATTTCATAGACCGAGAAGTTCGTCTTCTTTGTGATCTGTGCTCGCAGTAAGAAAAAGTTCATCACCACATTCATGACATATACACAGAGCCTCTCCTTGTAGAAGAAGCAAGTGGATGGGATCATGGAAGAGTACAAAAACATCTTCCCCTCACCCACTGGAGTATCGACGCACTTACAAGTAAAGAATCCAATTTATCTAACCCTCGGTGCACTGCTGCCTAATGGACCATTCTATCGTCTCTCGCTGATGGAAAATGATGAAATCAAGTGCCATATCCAAGAGATTCTTCAAAAGGAGCGCATGTGACCCATCTCCTCCCCTCGCGGAATCCCGATTGTGCTGGTGCAGAAGAAAGATGGGACCTGGCAGCTCTGCATTGATTATAGAGCATTAAAAAAAATCACAGTCAAGAACCGATACCTAATTCCCTGAATTGATGACCTTCTTGACCAAATCAAGGGGGAAAAGTTCTTCAACAAGATTGACCTAAAGTCTGGCTACCACCAAGTTCCCATCGAGCCAACTGATGTATGGAAGACAACTTTCAAATCTAAAGAAGGTCTCTTCGAATGGTTGGTCATGCCTTTTGGATTAATGAATGCACCAACAACTTTCATGAGATTGATGGATGATGTATTGAGACCCTTCACCAACTCTTTTGTGGTGTTATATCTTGATGGCATCCTCATCTTCAACAGAACTTAGGATGAGCACATGATCATATTCAACAGGTTTTGGGCACTCTGTGATAGCACAAGCTATATGCCAAATTGGAAAAATTATCCTTTGGCATGAACAGGGTCCAATACTTGGGCTACATTGTTGATGAGCATGGGGTACATGTGGATCCAACTAAGATCTAATTCATTCATGATTGGCCAGCCTCGACCACATTAATCGAGCTTCAGAGCTTCTTGGGACTTTCCAACTTCTACCGAAGGTTCGTGTTGGGATTCTCCCATATTGCATGGGCCCTCAACCAAGTAACCAAGGGCAGTGGCAAGGAAAATTTCGCATGGGGGTAGGCACAAAAACAATCATTTGATGATCTGAAGCATCGCTTGTGCTCAGCTCTAGTACTCTCCTTACCTAATCTGCAACAACCATTTGAGATTGAGACTAATACCTCCGACTATGTTGTAGGTGCAATTCTCACTCAACGTGACCATCCATTAGCATACCATAGTGAGATACTCTCAAATACTTTCCGAAAATACCCCACCTATGAAAAAGAAATGTATTCCATTGTGCAAGCATGTCATCAATGGAAACATTACATTATGGGAAAGGAGACAATCATCCACACTGGTCAAAAGCCTCTACAATTCATATAGACACAGGGGAAGTTGCATAACGACCACCATAAAAAGTGTTCCACATACCTACAACAGTTCCATATCAACATAAATTATAAAACATGGAGCACAAATCGTGTCGTTGACTGCCTCAGTCGCCCTCCCATTGTTGTCCTCACCATAGTACTCCATTCCTGAGGGCATGAGGCATCTGAGTGGCCCCAACTTTATCAGTGTGACCCTGACTTCGCCACCACCTATCATCTCTTGGGTACATGAGTGAATGTCACTGATTTTCACATCCAGGATGGACTGTTATGCCATCTAGGACACCTCTGTATTCCCACAAGTGAGCGTGAAAAGATGATTTGGGAGTCTCACTATAGTCGGATGGTAGGACATTTTGGCATGGAGAAAACTATGGTCGTTCTACAGAAACATTTTTATTGGCAAAAACTTCGACAAGATGTCAGCAAGTATATCAGATCTTGCATTCCCTATGCCATTGTCAATCCAACCATCAAGAAGCAAGGCTTATACACCCCTCTTCCTACTCCTGAGAAGCCTTGGGAATCCATCTCGATGGATTACATGCCTGGCCTTCCATCCACCAAGAACAACAATGATTGTGTATTTGTGGTGGTTGATTGGTTTTCGAAGATGGCCATTATCAAAGCCTGCAAGAAGAGAATCACGGCGACCAATAATGCCAATCTATTCTTCGAACAGATGTGGGTCCATTTTGGGATACCATAGACCATCACCTCAAATCAGGACAGCAGGTTCCTCAACACATTTTGGTCGAGTCTCTAGTCACTGTTGGATACCAAGCTCACTAAATCCACTGCTTTCCACTCTCAAAATGATAGCCAGACAAAGGTCGTCAATCATATACTTGTGCACATCCTGCGCATGTACAACTTTAAGCATTCGCGTACATGGCATGAGAGTCTTCCCTGTGCCCAACAAAGTTACAATAGGGATCTCCATAGCTCCACTGTCCATAGCCCATTTCAGGTGGGGCTGAGATTCCAACCCTTGGGTCCCATTGATGTTGCTCTACCTCTTGCAACCACATAGGAAGAATCTTCCCATGTTCAGTCAGAGGCTGACAAATCCACCAAATTCATTGAGAGGATTCAGCACATCCACTAATAGGTCCATGAGATTTTGCAGAAAGCGAATGCTAAGTACAAGAAGTGCCATGATCAACACCGGGTACCGCACCAATTTTAGGTGGGAGACAAGGTCTGGTTACATTTGCAAAAAGAGTGTCTTACAGAGCCCCATCGGAAGCTCTGCCCACTTCGTTATGGGACTTACACTATCACCAAGGTTATGGGTAGCAATGCTTTTGAGCTCAACACTCCACCCTTCCTTGGCTTGCACATAGTGTTCAATGTGGACCTCCTTCGGCCATATTTTCCACCATTATTGAACACCTCATAGATCGCAGAACAATTGAGACCAACAGAGCTCAACCCTAACTGCATGGAACAAGAATCCATTGATCAGATAGTGGAAACATAAGTCAAGGGCACTTGCTAGTAGAGGATCCAACTTTATCGGGTTGTCAAGGAAGGGTAGCTCCTACACCAAGGAAAGTGGCTCACCCAGGGCCAAATTCAACAAAAGTTTTCTCACCTAATGGGGGCACTCAATGCAATGGAGACCATTGCTTCCTAAGGGGGGAGGACTGATCCAGGTGGATATTGGTGGCCACCCACCTATTCCAACTGGCTCCTCTTGATAGTTTTTAGTTCAACATATTCTTTTGTACTTATTGTAATTCTGGATTTTACACTTTCGGGGTTGTCTGAAGCCCTACACAGCGTCCAGGTGGAGATTGGTGTCTGCCCACCTAATCCAACTGGCTTATTTTGGAATTTTTTAAGTCAGTACATCTTTTTGTACTTCCAGGGATGTTTTGGGGCCCTAAACATTGTTCTTTTGGCTTTCCACAATCAAACTATAAACGGAGTCAAAGTTTGATGACATAATGTGTATTTCTTGAAAAGAACTTTCCAACGGGCTATCACGCGCCTAAAACAAAGTTCGTATGCAAAAGTTACGACTCCAGGAAGTTGAGGTACCAACTTACCCATCAGGGCCCACATAATTTTTGGTGTTTCATCTTCTAGGGTTAGGTTTTTGGATGTCTAGGGTTTGGGAATTCATGAGTAATGTTAAAAAGGCCTCTGGAGCCTCATTGTAATCATTTTTCTCAAACGGATTCACGTAGAAGCCACATCTCTTCTCAGAGATAGCTACCACCATTCGAGCAAGTTGTTTAAGTTTTGTAGTTTTACAGTTTCAACCTATTTTATTTATTCAATAGAAGTTATTGTTCACTGGATATTTGTTGTTGTTCTTTGTATCTATGTGTTATGGTATTCAATTTGTTATTCATTTCGTTTGTCTCATAAATCCGGATCAAAAGGGGTGTTTTGGATCCCAAAACCTACAACACAGTCTTACATAACTTGTAGTACTAAGTCAACACATGTGATATTACTTTGGCATATGATTTGGGCCCTCCAATGGCTAACATGATGTATTCCTATGCCTTGAGGTCATTCCCTTGCATATTTATACCATTCAATTCCTTTTTGTTAAGTATCTTCGATTTATCTTTCATTCTCTCATTATCTTGTAGGTACACACTCGAATTTACAACAAAACCTAATCTAGGTCTCCTCCACCTCTTCCATGCTCTTAGGCTACTTGCACATATCATATCCAAGACCTCTATAGGAACCATATATGATTAGCTTGGCTCCAACATTGAATTCTTGTTGATTCATTCTTGCTCATGTTCATTGGCATGGTTCTGCGTATACCTTGGAGGATTCAAACCCACAACCTAAAGGGAGGTTCCATCATAGATAGAGAAAGGGAGGTATTATCCCCTACAAGGGCACTTGGGTCTCTCCACTCAATAGCTTCATTGATTTATCTTTTGTGGTAGAGGATATAGTTTTATTTGGATATATAGACATATATCTTTGTCTTTGAGATTGGGTACAAGTCTTGTTTTGCAAGATAGTTGAGCTCCATGTGTAGGGTCGTCTAGGACATGGATCACTCTTGGAGACCTATCAAAAGTACATTATTTATCCCAGCTAGCTTCAACACCTAAAATAGTGAATTCTAGGTGAGTTCCTTCCATACTTTCTTCGTCTTTTTCAACATTAAGGTTTCTAGCTCACTAAATGAATCTTCAATAAGTTAACCCTACATTGTTAGGTTACTTTCATTTTCTAATTTGTTGGTAAAACTCGATCTAAAACCTACGTGAAGTATCTTAATAATCTACAACCATAAAATATGATAATCAATATATAAAACCCTAATTGACCTAATGACTCCCCCCCGTACTTTAATGATGTAGCAAATGTCATTTAACATCACAAGTAACCCATGACAATCATAGTGACCATGTAAATGTGCAATCCAATATACAAAATTGTATAACCCATGAAGGAAGCCATATATTATAGGAAGTGCTTCATCTATTCCATAAGGATCACATGAGCTCTATAGATGGAGACAAGAAGCTAGGAAATGAAACTGCAAGAAAAAGGAATGCCAAAATCTCACTAAATTATGGAGGTGTACGAAATGTACGAAATATATGGGTGTGTGGTTCATCCTAAGAGTTCAATTATAAGCATGTAAAAATGTTGAGAGAGGTGTACGAAATATATATGTGTGGGGTTCATTTTAAGAGTTCAATTATAACAAGAGTTGCATGGCAACTTAGTCCCTGCCCATTATTGAACTAAGTTGTCATGCCACCAATCTTTCCAACCGATTATTTGAGAAATTCTCGGAGTACACAGTCGAGAAATAATATCGGTTGGAAAAATTAAAACGATTGAGATAGACGAGGAGTGATTGACATTTTTTGAATTCCATATCACCCCATCTATACATTATATTAAATTATCGTACTGGATATGTTCGTGGTTTCTCTATTTTATTTTCCTGCTCATCCTCGAATATTTCAACGAAGACAACACATGCGCAACGATGATCAGATATCTCAAGAGCTCAAGGCATTACCAAGTCCCATATTCACTTCACTTGTTGATGACAAGGGCACGTCAGAGACTTGTGTTGTATGCTTGGAGGACTATAAAACAGGAGAGAAATTGTGCCTTCTTCCATGTCAGCTTAGTAAGTTTTCTCTTGTAAGATCTCTACCAGTTTCAAGGTAGGTTTGAATCTCGGTCCCCTCGCTATGTTTCCCCACCTACCCTTCACTTGTGTCGCCAAAGAAGACCTCTTCAATTTACCTCAAGGGATGACTGGCAGTGTCGGGATGAAATCAAATCAACGACGTTGACATGGGATACGTGGTCAGCGAATACTTACCGGTTGATGTCGGACACTGACACAAAATTAAAATCCGCATCAACTATGGAAAACTATTATCATATGCAAATGTTGATAGACCTCCGTCGTCAGTTATGCAATAAAACTTTCAATTTTATATCCAATAACAATATAAAAAAATAATATTAATTTTATTATTCAATTGAAAAAATACAAACTATTATATTAACCTTTGAATTTTTTTAAAAAATTTAAAAGTCAAGCTAAACTAATACCTGGTCAACCATAAACTCATCGCTATAGTACCAGGCCTTTTACAGGGACTAATAATGTAAGAAAGTGTATTGAGAAACAATATGCTTTTAAAGTTAAGAGAGAGGGTTTCACTAGTTTAATATATTTTTAAAAAGTTTTGTAATTAAATAATTAATTTAAATTAAGCTTGAACTTTTTATAAAATAAAGATCGTAATTATAATTTGTCTTTGCCTTCGCCAATTAAATTAGATATTTTAAAGTTGCATGACGTAGTTGCTTACGCAATTTCTTCCTCTTTTTTTCGTGTGGAACAACCTGACGTAGTTGCTTACTCAATTTCTTCCTTTTTTTTCATGTGGAACAACTTAAACTATTGAAACATAAAAGTTCTTCAATATTTTGTGTTACATTATGATTGGGAGGAGGAGCCGTAACATGCATAAATCAACCAAGGCACGTGTTCTCCTACATTTCTATGGAATTTAAAATTTGAAGGCGGCTAGGGTTACAATTGTGCGTCACTCTTCAATTTGTGAGAGTCACAATTGAGTTGCATGACTTTGGGTGCGTTGGATTGTTGGATTAAAATAATTAAATAAGTTGCAATAGAATCAAGGCAATAAGGGAATGATGGTGAGTGTGGACATTAATTTAACCTAGCGAAGACTTATAATGTGGAAATAATTAGATTATAGGTTGTTATAGGTCCTCCTCATCTCTACCATAAAACAAAGGTAGGCACAGGTCCTTCTCATCTCTAACATAAAACATAGGCACATTGTTGCATCTCCTTGTACACTCATAATTAGTGTATATCTCGACTTGGTATCAGTATGAATATGATATGAATTGCTAACATTGTAAGTTGAAATTATGATTAAGACTAGTCCAACATAGACATGTTGTAGAGGCAGTGGTACCCATGTTGGATAAACATCATTGTCACTTGAAATCACCATCATCTTCTTCAGGCATAACTCTCATCTCATGCATCTTAGTGCTCTAAATCTAAGTATTCATGTACTTCCTATTAGTGCTTCCACTATGCCATCTTTGTTTAGAGGAAGAATCCTGAAGTCGATTTAAAAAAACTTATTCCAACAAATGTCATGTCTCAAACAACGTTCAACTAGACTCATTTCCTCTCCTTCGAAGCTCTTATAACCTCTGCAATCTCTCTTCTTCATCATCAACACTTGTGTTGTAATCTCCGATGTGGGATCCCTTGCATGAGTTCCCCTTCATCATCTAGTCTCACCACCATTCATCCTCTTCTAATGTGTTTCCATGCATGCTCATATTGATCTCTACGTACACTTCATGCCTTAACCATTTGTCAAACATCGCAAGCTTCTCTCTTAACACTAACTATGTCCTCTTTCCACCTAATTCCACCCACATTCCACCCCCAAGTGTAGGTGTTTTAATCTTCCATCTTTGCAAGGTCAGCTGACAACCCCTTCTACACCAATAATGTTTTGATCCATGTCATAATGTTGCTCACCAATTATTTGTATGGAAATTTTGAAAATCCTCCAGTGCTTTTGAAAAGGATTGACAATAATCTATGACAAACTCTAGAACAATGTCTTAAATAATGTGTCAAAAGCATAAATCTACCATGTGGGTGATTTCATGGTCCTAATTCTTCAACTTTATCAAACCTTAAGCATTCCAAAATAGCATCTTGGTCTCCTTGCCAAGATGTATGTGGATACTCTACCAACCTCTTAAACCATTCATGCAAAACTAGAGGAAATTCTACCCAAAATATCTCATGCTCATCTAAAAACATGTGTTTGTTCTTGAACTTCTCTACCTTCAATATAAAGAACTTGAATTCTTTGTGTGAGAAGGATTTTGCATCCCAATCAAACCAATATTGAATCTCCTCTTTGTATAGCTTCCAATGCATACATCCTCACCATGCAATGCTTAAGTCCAACAAACAATGAATCCAATTGTTAATGCATAATAACCGACTCGGGGTCTTCATGATTTTTCAATAATGTGTTGTAGTCTAGAGCATCAACATTTTCACCCCTTCAAGGAAGAGGAGTCTCATTAGAAATGCATCAGTGGTAACTTTCATTAAACATAATACATGATGTATGTGTTTGTTGGATACATAGCACAAAGACACAACCATAAAATAAAAAATTAACCACTAACCAAACTTTCCATAGTCAAGGCATGAGCATAAGATTGAAAATAACTATGCATATGAATGTAAGCAACAAAAACATCATAAAGGAACAAGTAAAGAGCAAGAATGATCATTCACTCATTCATATTACTCTATTATAATGACATAACAATAGTTATATTAAAAGAGGTATACATAATAGAGAACCCATAACGCATTATGATATGACGTTCATTTCCTTAGGTCAAGCATACATCCATCAAACAATATGATATTCTTACTAGTAGCTCACATGACACAACTCTAGGGAAAATTCCCTTTACATTAGTATTAAACACACCTAGCCACACACACCCATAGCCACACCATATCTAAGGTGGTACAAGGTCTTTAGATTATTCAAAATATTGATAATTATTCTCCACGCATGCTCATTTTTTCTCCATTTACTCAAGGGTTAGCGCGCCCCTAAACCTGCACACACATCCATTTGTCTTCCCTTGTGCATACACTAGGCTTGCGCATAAATTTTGTTCATGCATTTTTTTTTCAAAAAATACAAGATCTCTATGCATCTTATTAAAACACTTATAACAATGTGCATATTCAATAAAACCTTCAGTGAATGGCTCCAATAGCATAGATCTAATTAAATAGTTTATAGTTATTATGTTGTACAATTAAGTTTAAATTACTTGTCCAAGTGTGCCTTAATATGCATTTTCCTTGATATATCTTAGTTAAAAAAAATATGACAACAACAAGCACCAATCTACCCTTGTAGACACTCAAAAATAGTTGGAAAAAGAAAATGAACTTATTTTCCATGCTAAGGATACGGTATTAGATTTCATGGATAAAGGTTCTTACTTTGTGAAGTTATAAAAGAGTGTGCAAAATCCACAAATCAGAGGAAACGTTGGACACTTGTATCACATATTTGGAAGAAATTGATGAATTATAGGATAATAAATAGGCCTTGTCCACATAGTTGAACGATCTAAAGAAACTACTTTCTAGGACCAAAGATTGATAACAAATGAACCAAAGTGTCTCATCAAGCATATGATCTTTATCTATTCGACAAGGCTTGGTGGAATCATGGAAAATGTGATAGCCATACTTAAGGCCCACTAAATTATCCTGCAATACTTAGGTGCCTTGGTTGAAGCTTTGCAAATACAAAAATAGGCCCAATTGCAGTATTTGGCCTAGTAGATGCAAGATTATCCAAAGAACATTAATCTTCTTAATGAACATATCAACATGATGATAGTACATGATACATTGATTGACTGGCTAGAACAAGAAAAATCTTAGACACCTTAGGTCAATATCTTGCCAATGAACTTCAAGACCACTAGGAAAAATCTCAACCCACCTCTCCCTTTTATCTCTAATGATGAATCACTTACACAAATCGATGCATTCTACACCCAATAGTATACTTCACCAAGTCTTTAGAAATTTTAATACAAATTATGTATTGCCTGGATTCTCTTGATCTAACAATTATATGCCATTGTTAAATACATAATCGCTTCTACTAATATTCTTGCGGAATTTAAAACACAATCGCCAATTGCAATATCAAGAAGAAAGATCAATCACACATAACACAGATGTTTTACCGGAAAGCATAAAGCTAAAAACCCCACTATCATATATTATGTATATATCATGGATCATGAAACAATATCATACAAAACTCTAATCCAAGAGATTTTAGTACAATATATAATCGTCTCACACTGTCATACAAAAGTTGGCAAATGCATGTGCCAATTTACTGCCTCCAGAGAGCCTACCTCCTCTACACAATCCCTGCTAATGGAAATCCCTACAATGAATGAATCCCTCTTGCCTAGGTTGTGCAATCCTCATGGGAACATCCAATGTGTGTGTGGTTGCATGAGTGCACTCACTAATTTCACAACTGATAGTCAAACTGCCCCTTTCACCTGTTATCTCAACTGGGTCTCCACTGGATCTAACATGCATGTAGTTAATAGTGGTAAATCTTCAGTTGCATGTGAGACCATTGATTGTGAATTAATTAATAATTAATTCACTGATCTCTCACTAGTGTAAGTTTAGTTACAACTCATACAAATGAGTTTAACTCACTTAATTGAGTTAAACTACTTCAGAACTCACATAACTACACATCCAACTATGTTACAACTTCGAATCACTCAGTTACAACTAATTCGACTTGCATGTCCCACCAGTCAACCTTTGAACTCGAATTTCCTATAGATAACTGATTTGCCACTTCAGTTAACTATTTCCAAGTGCTCATTGAGAATAGACTAATATTTATTGTCCAACTATTATTAAGGGATAATAATAGTTGACATACATCTATAAATAGGATTTGCTCACCATCTATAAATAGACTTTTCTCATCATCTAAAAATAGACTTCCACCTAAAAATAGCCTGAGGCTCCATCCTAGTGTAGGTGCATAATTTTCACTAGGATCTTTTTGTTGAATCTCAACACTTCCTCTCAACAAGAAAGGGATTATCCTTCACCCCGATCTTGTCTCTATGGTATTCGAATTTGCTCCTGGTAAGCACCTTCGTCAGAATGTCTACATCTTGATCTTCCATAAGAATGTATTGAAGCAACATGATTTTCTGCTGCACACAATCTTTGATATGATGATACTGGATATCTATATTCTTAGATATATCATGAAACACAGGATTAATCAAGAGTTTAATGCAACTCTGATTATCACAATGAATCATTGTCGGGTCTAAATGAGAACCAAACAAACCAACCAAGATCTTTCTCATCCAGATAGCCTCACATGCAGCTTGACTTGCTGCCATGTATTCTGCTTGACTTGCTGCCATGTATTCCACTTCCACTGAACTGAGTGCCAGGGATATCTATTTCCTGCTATACCAAGAAACAGTTGTAGATCTGATACTAAAGATCCCCCCTGTTGTGCTCTTTTTGTCCATTGGGCTGCCTGCCCAATTTGCATCCGTGAATCCATGCAACTTCACCTCATACGTCTGTCTATACCATAAGTCATAATTAGATGTGCCCCTCAGGTATCTCAAGACATGCTTACCTGCCTTCAAAAAGAGCTTGGTAGGCTTAACCATCACTTGAATCAGTTGGTTAACCGCATAGCAAATTTCTGGTCTCATGTTCACTAGATACATTAGCGAACCCACTAACTGTCGATAGACAGTAGCATCCACTACCTCTCCAGAAGTAGCATCCTCTTTCTTCTAGTTTCCTGGAAGAGGAGTATCCATGGGTTTGCAACCCTCCATGTGAAACTTATCCAGTATATCTCTTGCATACTTGCCTTGAGACACAAAAAGTTCACCATCTCGCTGCCATATTTCCAATCCAAGGAAATAATGAAGGAGGTCCATATCCTTCATCTCAAACTCCTTTGTAAGGTCCTCCTTGCATGAGTGTATCAGATGCTCATCACCAGTCAATATTAAATCATCAACATAAAGAACAATGATTAAAATCTTACCCTTGTAGATCCATCTCGAACCTACCACTGATCTGTCAACCGATCTTGGGACAATTTCTCATGCACTGTTTTTGACAATGGATTCATACTTCTCCACCATTGCATCAACCCAAGTGGGATCCTGCACTGCTTCCTGAAAGGAAGATGGTTCAGTCACAATACATTTGCTCATGAGAGCCATGTATCCAGTAAATCGATCAGGAGATTGTCTCTGTCTGCACTGTGAAGTAGGGGCTCCTACATTCTGTGCAGCATCTAGTCTCAATCTATCATCTTTTGTGGTGTGGTTTCTTCCATTTCTGATGGATGGCTCTGCATGAGTGGCTTCCTCCACTCCATGAACCACCTCATGTGGCTGATCCACATCTTGAGACTCATCTTTGGGAACCAGCAGTTCCTCCTCTGCATGCAAGTCTAGCTCCCTCTCAAGTGACAACCGCATGGCTTTCCCCTCATCGAATTTTATATCCCGTCGCATAACAATCATCTTACTATTAGGAAAATACACACGATAATTATGGGGTGTTTCTGTGTACCCCACAAATATCCCAACTTCAGCAGTTGTGATGACGAAGGCACGCACCACCCGCGCACCCCTCTTCCACCAAGACCTTCTCTAACCACGGCCCCGAAGAGCGGCAATGCTCCTCTAATTCCCTATTGGAAATTCTTCACCCACAACAACTCCTTTCTGATCTCCCTCCATAATTGGGAAATCGGACTTCGCGATTTCGCGAATCCTATGGTCGTGTGCTTCTCACCTCACGATTCCCCGAAGCCCGATGCGAGTCGACGTTGACTCCCCTCCGTTATCGGAACTTCTCCCTGTCGAGAAATCGCTACTCGCGACGTTGACAAATTGAATTACCAAACTCCGAACCCCGATGGGCCGATTTTCCGAGACACGTGTGGATTTGACTTTTCAACCCTTTATCCTTCTATCGGAATTTCGGAACTCGTGGGATCACGAGTCCTGATGTTCCTGGACTCGGGATTTAACTTTCCCCGATCCCCGATATGATGCCACCTATACTCTACTAGTTCTCGTGGTCCCACACTGCCACGTCACCGTCGGGATATCTCTAATCGCGAATCCAACATGAAAGCGTTCTCTTTCGTCGAGAACCCCGATTCTCCGAACCCCAATATATTGGGATTCCTTGACACGCATCTCGCAAAATCGACAGATCAAAAATTATCGGAGTATCGCTCTTCGCGATATCGCTACTCCCGTTCCAGCAACTTGGTGCTCCAACTCGCAATATGCCGATATGCGATGTTGCATGTGATCTGGCGGTCCCTGTGACTCCAGATTGACGGCTCCCTTCCTCCTGGCTTCGAACCTTTGAATGTTCACGCCTTAAACTCCTTGCAGCTTTGCAAGATCTAACGGTCCTCGGGTCTTCGTGGAATCTCTCCAGGAGATTTCAATCGTCCATCCTTCCTTTGATATTTTCTGCGAAATGAACTAAATGCTCCCTCTGCGAAATTTTGTTCAGCCACTCACCGACCTGTGGAGTTTCTCTCGAGCTTCCCACAGCATCCCTGCAATTCTCCCTTAGTGAACTGTAGGCCTATTCCTCCTGAGCTTGTCCTCGTTTCACAAGTCTTTATGAGGACTTGTTGCACTCCTCCTGTAGACAAATCTTCGAACACGATGAAGTGTTGAAGTTTCCTCGACTCTGCGCGTTCCCCTGCGACAGCAGTCCTAATTCCCTTTTCTCAGAATCGCAACCCTGAGCTGTCTTCTAGCCTGCGCACGCCTTGCACGGCTCTACCAACTTACACCAACTTCTGGGTGAATGAGAATAAGGGTTTAACTGTCGATCCTCATCAACGCACTCTATGTGGACGAATTCAACTGCACCCTATGCAGGAATCTCCTGGCTCAGACAGAGAAACAATTGAAACTCATTCTCTTCTCTCTCGGACTTCTGTTTAAAAACTCTGAAATCACATGCACAGCATATTCAAAGCAATTGCATGAACAGGAAGCAAACATTCATGAGTACATAAACGACATACACAGAGAAAACAACACCAGTCATGAAATTGAATCAAAGACTCTCTTCTATTAATTCAAAAACATCTATACAGGGGTGTTCTTCACAAATTCTCTGCTTGCTCTCTCTTCTTGCTCCTGAATGAATGAAATCTGAATGATAATCATACAATGTACAAAGGAGGGTGTCTATATCTGTTTTCCCTCTCGAAAACTGAAACTGTCTAATCTAGACGTAAACATCTATCTACATGCATTAAATCTATTAA
Organism: Picea engelmannii; assembly: GCA_009831015.1. Classification (NCBI taxonomy): domain Eukaryota; kingdom Viridiplantae; phylum Streptophyta; class Pinopsida; order Pinales; family Pinaceae; genus Picea; species Picea engelmannii. The sequence continues at coordinate 5,597 of ML830311.1, read as the reverse complement.
ATGTCTTCCTAACTACTAAGGACGTGAGCTTAAAGGCTCAAGGTCCCCTTTACAATACAAGTGCGCTTCTTTAAACATGACTTCATTAAAGAGCGGTGCAACAATTTCCAAAGTATTTCAAAATACGTGCTGGCGCTATCCAGTTGTTTTCTCTCAATGTGTTGGCTCGCTTGATGTGTTGTGGATGCTCCTGCATCATACTCCTCGGCTTAAAAAATTTCATGGGCTCCTGTCCATGAGCTCCTGCAAAGTCTGCCCATGCCTCTGTATCACTGCTTCTGTCTCCCAACTGGCATCTTCCACTGGGTGATTCTTCCATTTCACCAGGTACTCGAAATACTGCTTTCGCCTGGTCTTCTTTCCCACTCACTTGTCCAGTATGCACTCCATCTGTGGCTTTTCTGCAATCGGCATTTTCTTCTGCCACTGGATTTCTGGTTTCTCAGTTCCAGCCTCTATTTCTCTAGCCCTGTATGGGTATAAATCTGCCACATTGAAAATTGGAGATATTCCGATGCCATCTGGCAACTCAATTTCATAAGCGTTCTCTCCAAATTTCTTGAGGACTCTGCATGGCCCAATATTTTTCATCTTCAGTTTGTTGTATGTTCCCCTTGGGAACCTTTCCTTCCTTAAGTGTGCTAGAACCAAATCACCAACTTCGAACTGAAGTTGTCTCTTCCGCTGATCGGCTCTGCGCTTGTACTCCTTATTTGAGTCTTGCAATCGCTGCTTCACCTTGCTGTGAAGTTCTCTCATCGCCTCAGCGAATTCCTCTGCGCTAGCACTACTAATCTCAGCCTGTTCTGAATCCCTAAGTTCAGAAACTCCCCTCAGTTGTGTCCCATACACAATTTGGAATGGACTTTTTCCTGTACTCTGATTCACAGAATCGTTGTAAGCAAACTCTGTCTGTGGTAATATGTTGTCCCAGCTGTTGTGGTGCTCTGTCACCAGGCTCCTCAATAAATCTCCCAGACTTTTGTTGACCACCTCGGTCTGTCCGTCTGTCTGCGGATGGTAAGCTGAACTAAATGCTAAGTTAGTTCCTAGCTTCTTCCATAGCGTCCTCCAAAAATGACCTATGAATTTGGTATCCCTGTCCGAGACTATGCTTCTCGGTAATCCATGAAGTCTAACAATCTCTTTGAAAAACAAGTTTGCGATGTGAATCGCATCGCTAGTCTTTTGACACGGAATAAAATGTGCCATCTTCGAGAACCTTTCCACCACCAAAAAGATGGAATCAACCCCTCTCTGCGTTCTCGGCAAACCCAATACAAAATCCATACTGATCGCCTCCCATGGCCTCTCAGGTATGGGTAATGGCTGATAAAAACCGGCATTCTGCTTCCGACCCTTCGAATGTTGACAAATTCGACACCTGTCAACAAACCTCTTGACATCTGCTCGCATGCCTGGCCAAAAATACGATTCGCTCAGCTTTGAGAATGTTTTATCATGACCAAAGTGCCCTGCCAAGCCTCCACTGTGCTTCTCTTTCAACAAGTTCTCCCTCATGGAGCAAATTGGAATACACAGTTGATTGCCTCTGAACAGCAATCCCTTCTGGATCATGTAGTCTATCCATGGGCTCCGATCTCTAAGAACTGGGTTCTCGACTGCTTCATATGCTTCCCCGGAGTCTGCATCTCCTGCGTACATGTCCTTCAGGTTTTCAAAACCCAATGTCTTGACTCGGAATTCCTGCAGCAATAAACATTTCCTGCTCAAAGCATTAGCTACTTTGTTAGCAGTCCCTGAAATGTGTTTAATTACAAATGTAAAATTTTGCATGTACTCGACCCATTTTGCATGTTTCTGATTCAACTTCTCTTGTTGACTCACAAACTACAATGCATGATTATCACTGTACAACACAAATTCTTTCGGGATCAAGTAATGCCTCCACTTCTTTAATTCATGTATAATGGCATAAAACTCTTTGTCGTACGTGGAGTATTTCAGCTTTGCTTCATCCAGCTTCTCACTGAAATATGCAACTGGCCTGTCATCCTGACTCAAGACCGCTCCTATACCATATCCACTTGCATCACATTTCACCTGAAATGTCTTCTGGAAATCTGGCAACACTAACACTAGTTGCTCTGTGATCTTCCGCTTCAACAGATTGAAGCTCTTCTCAGCCTCCGCTATCCAATGAAAAGTTTGGTGTTGCTTCTTCACTGTGTCCATCATTTCTGCACTAATCCCACTAAAATTCCTAATGAATTTCCAATAGAAACTAGCTAATCCATGGAAACTCCTCACCTCAAAAACATTTCTCGGTGATGGCCAATTCTTGATTACTTCCACCTTACTTGGATCCATTTTCAACTCATTCGTTGAAATAACAAAGCCCAAATAAATGAGCTTTGTTTGCATGAATGAAGACTTCTTCATGTTTATCAATAGCTTCTCCTGCTGCAGCTTCCTCATCACAATGGCCAAATGTTTCAAATGTTCAGCCTTCGTCTTACTGTAGATCAATATATCATCCAGATATACGACAACAAACTTTCCGATGAATTCCCTCAGGACTTCATTCATCAGTCTCATGAAGGTGCTCGGCACGTTTTTCAAGCCAAATGGCATGACCAGCCATTCATACAAACCTTCGTTTGTCTTGAATGTTGTCTTCCATTCATCACTTTCCCTCAGCAAATCTGGTGATATCCGCTCTTCAGATCAATTTTCGAAAAAAAAATTGCCCCACTCACGCAATCCATTAGATCATCCATTCTCAGCAATGGAAATCTGTACCTGATGGTGATTTTATTAATCGCTCTGGAGTCTGTACACATTCTCCAGCCTCCATCCTTCTTTGGACTAAGCATTGTTGGTACAGCACATGGACTCAAGCTCTCCCTGACTAATCCTTTATCCAACAAATAATGGACCTGGTTCTTGACTTCCTCATTCTCCTGTGGCGTCAACCTATACGTTGCCTTATTTGGAAAACTGGCTCCGGGTATGAGATCGATGTGATGACTCACACTCCTCATCGATGGAAACGAACGAGGTAGTTCATCCACGATGATGTCAGCAAACTCTCCCAGCAGTTCCTGAATCTCATCTGGTAAATCGTCCACTCTTGTGCTAGTCAGGACAATTCTCGGTTTCCTGACCACAAAGAATTGTGGATCTTCCTTCTTCTCCATCTCTGTGAGAAGCTCCTTCCCACTCATGAGAAGTATGGTATTGCTTACTTCCGGCTTCACTTCTTTATCCTTTATCGGAAGCAATTTGTGTGCCTTCCCATCCTTCTCCAAAGTGTATGTGTTCATTCTCCCATCATGAACCACATTCCGGTCATATTGCCATGGTCTCCCCAGTAATACATGACAGACATCCATGGGAATGACATCACATAGGATCTTATCCTTATATTCACCCATTTTGAAATCAACTAAACATTGTTTAGTGACACTCACCTGATGTCCCTTCTGCAACCATGAAACTTTGTATGGACTCGGGTGATCAGTCGTCTCCAGCTCTAATTTCTCCACCATCTCGGTTGAAACAAGATTGTCGGTGCTTCCGTTGTTCACAATGACCTTTCATTTCCAGCCCTTGGTCTTGCACATGGTCCTGAATAGTCTGGTTCTCTGAGCTGTGTCCTCCACCTCCTTCTCGGGTGTTAAAATAACTTTATGCACCGTCAACGACCTTCCTGCTTCGGTGTCTTCATTCTCAACATCACGCCTGTGCACCTCATCGATGTGAGCTTCTCCTCTATCCGTTTTCCTGTCTGGGCAATCAACGGATTTATGTCCATCCTTCCCACATGTAAAACATGTGATGACTCCTCCTCTACCTCTTCCCCTACCTCGGGTACGAGGAAAAGTATTCGCGTCAACATGACCGCCACCCTGCTCTATATGTTGTCTCCTCGGCTCAGCATATTGTTGTCTTTGCTGTGAGGTTCCACCTCTCTCAATCCTACCTTGAGGTTTCTTCCATTCCTCTTTGGGCTTCTGATATTTCTCTGGGGCAACTGCCTTGCCTCTGGGCTGACTTCTGCCTCGCCCTCACTGTCCTTGCTTACGGCTCAGCTTCTCCTCGGCTTTCAGAGCCATCTGATAAGCATCCTCAACTGTTCTGATAGTTTCCATACTTAGTTCATCCTGAATGTCATATCTCAAGCCATTCAGGTACCTCGCCACCTTTTCATCATCACTCTCCCGATGACCCGCTCTGATATTGAGCTTGTAAAACTCTTCGGTGTATTCCTTCACCGTCATCAACTTTTGTCTCAGGTTCTGCATCCGCCTGAACAGTGTGATCTGATAATCTCTAGGGATGAACTTCGCCTTCATCTTCGCGCTCATCCTATCCCAGCTTTTAATCTTATGTTTTCCTTTGGAACGCCTATCCGCCTGTAGCTCGTCCCACCATAAGGTTGCATGTCCTTTCAACTTGGTAACAGCATGACTTACCTTCTTATCCTCTTCGATATCTTCATAATCGAAGTAGGTGTCAAGAGCTCTGATCCAGTCCAGCAACTCTTCTGCATCCAGGCTTCCTTCATAGACTGGAATATCCATTTTGGTCTTTGAACTCATCCTGGCGATAGCTTTGATTAATCGCTCAGTTGATCCATCCTATGCTGTGACCTCTTCTTCATGTCCAACTTCCTCTTCCACCTCGGAATCGCTAAGATCCCCTGTACCAACTCCACGTCTTTGTGCAGTCTCCATCTCCTCAAGCCTTGCTCGGAGATCCCTCATATGTCGTTCCATTTCTGGATTTCCTATCGGCCTACCTCTTCTTCGCACATCCCTGTCCTTGGGATCTGGCGACTGTCTTTCTCTTCTCGGTGGCATGATGTCCTCTCTTCTCTGCTACAGAAAGCAAAGACTTCCCGCTCTGATACCACTTGATGATGAAGGCACGCGCCACCCGCGTGCCTCGCTTCCACCAGGACCTTCTCTGACCATGGCCCCGAAGAGCGGCAATGCTCCTCTAATTCCCTATCGGAAATTCTTCACCCACAACAACTCCTTTCTAATCTCCCTCCACAATCGGGAAATCGGACTTCGCGATTTCGCGAATCCTATGGTCGCGTGTTTCTCACCTCACGATTCCCCGAAGCCCAATGCGAGTTGACGTTGACTCCCCTCCGCTATCGGAACTTCTCCCTGTCGGGAAATCACTACTCGCAACGTCGACAAATTGAATTACCAAACTCCGAACCCCAATGGGCCGATTTTCAGAGACACGTGTGGATTTGCCTTTTCCACCCTTTATCCTTCTATCGGAATTTCGGAACTCGCGGGATCGCGAGTCCTGATGTTCCTGGACTCGGGATTTAACTTTCCCCGATCCCCAATATGATGCCACCTGTACTCCACTAGTTCTCGTGGTCCTACACTGCCACGTCATCGTCGGGATATCGCTAATCGCGAATCCAACATGCAAGCGTTCTCTTTCGTTGAGAACCCCGATATATTGGGATTCCTTGACACGCGTCTCGCAAAATCGACGGCTCAAAACTTATCGGAGTATCGCTCTTCGCGATATCGCTACTCCCGTTCCAGCAACTTGGTGCTCCAACTCGCGATATGCCGATATGCGATGTCGCATGTGATCTGGCG
>ML830310.1:21069-38392 GCA_009831015.1 Picea engelmannii | reverse complement strand
TTTTCCTATATGAGTGTATGCCACTCGTTCATTTTATTCGATCTTGATAAGCTCATTGGAGTAGTGTGAATATATTTTCTCATTCTTCCATATTGAGTCTCTCGTCATTTTCTTAATAAGTTTTGTTTGTTTTTTCTCTAGCTAGGTCTCTTGTGTAGGTTTCTATGAAACATTGACATGGTATCAGAGCCGAGCTGCTTGGAGAAAACCAAACAAGCCAGAGAAGAGGGAAATCAAAGTTTTTAAGAGCATATTCTGTGCATCTGAGAGTGTCGCAACCTCTCCCTATCGAAAGGTGCGACAGTCGCATGCACACTTATAAAATTGGAAATTTCTGGAAAATGTCGTGTTGATTCTTAAAAACACAACGATGAATACTATGCTCACAAATGATTGCCAAGCTCTATTAATTATTTATATTAATAATAGACTAGTAGGTGGGACCCCCTTGTAAACTTGTGGCGCTATGATGGATATGTTGTGATTATATTTTTGTTTTCTATTGTGATGGTACCAACACAATGTTCTACAGTTCGATGTTTCGAATCATGGTTAAAATGTTATGGTGACATTAGATGGTTGGTTGATTGATGCATGACACTGGATGGTTTTGATGATCATTCTAAGATTATGTTAAGATTTCATATGTATGAAAGGATTATTATAAGTTTTGTTTTTGCAATTAAATATGGCATTAATTGGTTTAATATGATCTTTATATAAGGGATGATATGGTAGCTCTTTTAAATAAAATGACTATACACAAGCTCTAATGCTATGTATTATTGTGACAAAAGTGGTGGAACAAACCCTTGCTACTAGATGTATGTGCCTTATCGGATGTTATATGTTGAAATCATATGGGTTAATGTTATAGCACATTGTTATTTTGTAGAGTTTGACATTACAAAGGTGGCACACTATACAAATGGGATATGCAATAGTTCTGTGGTTGATTAAATGATTAGTGCTATGGTGAATTGGCTGGCTCATACTTGGAATTGAATGAGGTTGGAGAGGGAAGTGATGTGCATTTACTGCATGTCACTCAAACACCCCTCGAAGCCTGTTACCCTAGTCATACTTGCATTTTTGTTTTTGGCTCTGGTGGTTATGGATGCTTTGCATTGCTCGGTTTTGAAGGAGGCATACAGTCTAGCTCTTTCTCATGCAGGATTTTCCAGGTATGGTTCCTTACTCTTCCATCCATGATGGTTTCTCTGCACTTCAAATCAATTTTTGGCTTAGGATTGCTCGTGGTCTGTGTTTTTATTAAGCTATTATGATATTTTTGAACTGTGTATTGGTGTTGTTCCCATGGGTTCTTCTGGTGATTATTTTGGACTGTTGGTTTACAAAAGAAGAAGGATTGGTTATGCTCTCCTTGTTGTGGGCAATCTTTGTATGAGTTATTTATAGAATAACAATGAAGCATGTTCGATCAGCTTGGGTTTTGGGTTTGGTTCTTTGTGGAAATTTATTATTACTTACTAGGATCTGAGCCTTGAGCATGGGTGTTACAACCAGTCTCTATGTTTAATATTTTCCACCCCACTTTCGTCTTCGTGGTTGATATTTTCGATCATCTGGGTTGCAATGTGAACTGTTGAAAGTTTAAAGTTTTTTTCCTTGGATTGGCAAGACCCTGAGTTGTTAACTATCATAGTGTTTCCCTCATTAATGTTGTTTCTTGGAAAGAAATGCACAGTTGGGTTTAACATCACCCAAAAACTTTAATGGAAATATTATACGTGTTTTGGTTGGGCACAAGTTTGTGTTTTGGGCATTCATTTTACAATTGTTAAAGAGTTTGCTCCTTCTCGTTCTCTATTGGAGGTGTTTGATTGTTATTTTGTTAACCTTCGCAGTCGAGAGTATGGTTACTTGTTATATGTATGTGGTATATTTTGAAAGGCATGGGCTGTCTGCAATTTTCGAGGATTTATTCCTTTGATTGAGCCATATGTTATCACTCTTTGTTCGATCTGTTTAAAACCTAAATGGGATCTTGATATCGTTTCAATCCAGTCAAAGGTAAATAAGCATTGTGTGTGCTTGGTTGATTGGGCATGAGTTGGCTCTGTTTCTTGTTGGGAAATTAAAAAAAAAAGGAAGTATGTATATGCTAATTTATGTGAAGCTTGAGCTCAGGAATTGCATGTTATTTGTTGAATGTTATTCGCATCAATTATTACGTTGATTATATTTAAAGGAGACTTGTGTGTGAATGGATTGGGGTCGATTATGATTTTTAACACCCAGTTTGGATGTGTCGAACAATGTGTAAATAATGGGCAAATGGTGGTTAATACTGTGCATATTCTTATTTGATTTTAAAGAACAAATATTGGATATAAATGGCTGGAATCACTGTGCGTTTTCTATTGGTTTTAAAATAAAAAGAGATTTAGCATTGGAGTTATAGATGGTCGTGGCTCAAAGGGTTTGCAATATTGTTTATAGGACTGCTATATAAATATTATATAGATGCAAATGATACTATAATTGAGTATTTCTGAGCATGTGAATTGTTTTTTTGGAAGTCAACAAGCAATCTGTAAAGGAGTTAACAATTTAGATGGTGGTTTTGAAAAGTGAATGCTGATTGAATTGTGGAGGTCTGGATAGAGTTATGTTTGATTGTTGGATTTGATTTATTTTTATATGAACAATATCCATATTATGTCTTTGTCATGCTACCAATTTTCTCTCATTATATCCCCCTCATAATCCCAATATCATTATGACATCCCTGTTCTGTAAAATAAATTAAAAGTGTTTGTGTAACAACGACAAAAGATATGACACAACAATGGTTATCAACTAATATTTTGTATATTTTACACAGTTAAATTATTTAATTAATTGTTGATAAGTATTCACGTAATTATCCCCTCTCATTATACCACCTTTCGATCATTACACTCCCTCCACATGTCCCATGAACCCTATCACCCCTTCTCACCTGGAGATTATTAAATGGTTTGTTATGGATGGATTTGCATGTATCTCGTGTCAATTTCTGAGCCAATTATTGATTCATGCAAGAAGAATGTCATGTATGGTTTATTAAGGGCTTAGTTATTGACAAATTGCTACCACATGATGAGTTTCTTCAGTAGGGGCATCCATGGTAGAAATAATAGCAGAAGAGGAAATTGGAACAGAGGGCATAGAAGGCCTAGATTCTCCATTCATTTTGATGCTCATCCCTAGGAATTGAACCACTTGTTCCAAGCTGGGTTATTTAACTGAATTGTGCAAGGAATAGTACAACCTCGACCAGAGAGACACCCCTTCTAGCCTCAAAATATCCATGGTATTCATGTGCCTCCTCATGTGTCCATGCAACCATAAGTACCTGCAAATGATGGATGGAAAGAGATTGTCAATCCAACTATCTCTCACCATCGTGGCTATCCCAATTTGTCATTAACTCCTTCACCACTTGTAAATCCTAATGTTCAGATTGCCTTTGTGCATTCACCTGTTCAATCCTCACATGCTAGTAAAAGGCTTAAAACTGATGTCCCCCATGTGAAAGATAAAGGAAAAGTTGTTTCCTAACTTTGCCTCCCCTTCCTCTTCTTCAAATGACTCTTCAAAATTTGTGTCCTCCTACATGCATCTGAAGGATGATTGTTCTCATGTAATTAGTGAAATACAACCTCAAGATTCAAATCAACCTCGGGCTACTTCCGGAAAATCAAAAGGAGACAACGATGATAAAAGAAAGATTGCCTCTCAGAGTGGAAAGTATGGATTTTAATTTATGTGTTTTTATGATTGAGTTGATGAAGATAGTGGTCTGGACAACAAGCTCTTTTTGGATACTATGGATTATGTGGATATTTATATATTTTTGGATATGATTTAAATTAGTTATGATATTTAAATATTCTATTTTGAAGGTATCTAAGGGAGTTACAAGGGTGGTATGTGTTGAAATGATTATCTATTTGTGTTTTATTTTATAATTTGAAAAGAATAAAAGAAGGGAGTCACAAGGGGTCCCACCTATCTAGTTACTATTAATTAAAGACCCTTAACTATTATTATTATTATTATTTCTCTTAAACTAAATTAGTTAAGTCAAACTAACTTAACTAAAGATAGTAGTTGAACTAGTTCAACTTATTTGGAAGGTGTTACACGTCAAAATTGCTCAGCTGTATAAGTGTCGCATTATCCCTCTCAATTGTCGTAAGTGTCGCATCTTCCCCACAACTTTCGCAAGTGTCGCAAGTTGGTCACTAGTGTCGCAAAGGATGTTCAGACACATTATCATGATAACGACACCAAGGAGGCACTTATAACATATCACATGATTGATTTGAAGGAGGAGAACTGATCTACTGAAGTCAAACAACCTTTTTCCATCTGAAAGCGCCCAAAAAACTGAGTTTTGGAGAGGAGCGCTCCCCCTTACACTATCTTGGAGCACCGACGCTCCCCAATACACTGTCAGGGAGCGTTATAATGCTCCCCTGGCCCTTTTGAGGGAGCGCTATATATTTTGAGAGCGTTGGTGCCCCCTAAAGCTTACCAGGGAGCGCTACAACACTCTGATGGCCCTTTTGAGGGAGCGCTACCTATTCTGGACGGTTGTTAAGCTGTTGAGATGAATGGGGGAAGCATCTTTTCATTCTTGGAAGGCAGTTGGATTCGAATCCCTAGTCCAGCCATGATCCTAGGGAATATCCTCAACTGAAGGAGGAAAATCCTCACCTTCCCCAAGGATATCTCAAGATTGTTGAGCCTCTCCAAGGCTATATAAGCAAGCTTTCTAATGGTGAAAGGGGACTGCGAAATAGAGAATGTCAAACTTATGATCTCATAAGTGAGGACTGAAAATTGAAGAATCATACCAAACTTATGATCTCATGAGTGGTATGGATTGCAAATTGAAAAGAAGAATTACACCAAACTTATGATCTCATAAGTGGTGGGGGGAAGAACTGAACATATGAAACTTATGATCTTGGAGGAAACTGACAGACAGCTAAAGAGAAGTGATTAGTGAAGATGCTGCCATCCAGGTTGTGGATATTTCAGGCAAGGGTTGGACGAAGAGGACTTGACGAAGCTGTCACATTCGCATCTACGATTGTAAGTACTGCTGTCGTTATTCTCATTAATATGACACGCTTGGCCCGTTTCTTTCTAGTTTATGTCTGATACTACATGAACTTATCATTCATTGATAGATCTGTTTTCAAGCTAATGTCAATAGAGTAGGAAGTGGTCGTATCTTGTTTTGTCCACAGACCTCGACGAGAAGCAAAAGGATTGGAACGCAACTCAGAGCGTGCAGGGACAAACATCGATTAAAAGGTACTTCTGTTATTCTCCCTTCTCATGCATTAGGCTTAGATAGATTTGAAAGGAAGTCAGTGTCCACGTTAAGCATTTTTCTGTCTAAGGTTAAGGTCAAGCCTTAGAGGTGATCTACCTGTCCGCAGGGAGATTTTCCTACAACAGAAGGCATAAAAGCTAAATGAGAGGAAGAAACAAGGGGATAATAGAAGGAGAAAGAAAGACTAAGGTTTTCTCTTTTGATTTCATGAGATAGTTCAATTTTCATTCATTCTTGAGTTTATTCAAATCCTAATTCTCTTTTTGACAACAGGGCCCTATTGTAGACAACAAGGTTCAAAATTGAACCAAATCATTCAGATGTTTGTTTTAGAGGTGTTGATCCATCCTTGATAGTCTGTGTATACTTGTTTGTTTATGAATTAAGTTTCATAGATGATAAATGATATTTCACAGAGTCAAATTCGCAACAGTTTGTGGCAAGTTGATCCATATTATAATTTTAATTTGTTTACTTCTTGTCAGAGTCCTTTTGTATGGTGTTCATCGGGGATATCTAAATTAGTCTTTGGTCCATGCCCTCCCAGAGGTTTTGTAAAGAGAAAAAAACTTTTGATATCTCGGAATGAAATAAAGTGGATTGATCTTCTGTCTCATTTGTGTGTATTTGTGACTTGGTTACTTTTTCTTTTTTTATCTCCACATTTACTTTCTGTAATCTATATATTTTGCATAAATTTATATAAAAAATTTATGTTATTTTGCAACATTATTTTCATTAATAAATCAACCTAAACTCTTGTAATTAATACTTGTGGATTGAGAAAATATTTTTGAGGTTATAAAACATAGGGTGACATTCCCGACTATCTTGTCCTAGCTAGGAAAGATTCTGAGTGATATAATTCATAACTTTTCCTCAACATTTTATTTTGCGACCATACTGGGGAGATCTTCCATATCTCTCTGGTTGATTGTATTCATGATTATCATTGAATATTTTTATATTTCTGCTTTCGATTCTCTGACTGTTTTCTTTTCTTCATGACAATACCTGTTACAAGGCAACCCAATATTGAGCCTGGTCTTAAATACCAAACCAACATTGCTTTAACTTTATTCAATACCATCTTAGAAACCGCTAACACTGGGGCTGAGCTTGAACGCTCGTGGTTAGTAATTGAACAAGACATAAGTGTTCAAGAACGCTGGGAGGCCAATCAAAGACAGCCTAGGAATCAACTATAGCCTTGTTTTTCCTAAAGATTTGATCTTCTTTTCATGTCCTTAAACCCTCACATATCTAGGAGAAGAAGAGGTTTATCTCTTGAAATCACACCTATCGCTGAGATAGGAAGAAGAAACATTATTTTTTCAACCCAACAAGGTACTCTAAGGAGAACTTTGTCTAATTCAGCTAGTTCGTCTTTCTCTCCCTTACACATCATTCACAAAATGGCATTTGTGGGTGGCTCTAGTGGCACTGGAGGTGCTTCTTCATCTCAACCTTTAGCCTCGTCAGTGATTGGTAGCTTGTATAGCCATCAAGTCCCTGTTCAATCTACTACCAACCCCACCAAGTTCATAAAGATGTATGGAATCTTTCAATTCGAAGAAGATGCTACTACTACCCCGTGGCATGTGTCCTCTCCTCTAAACCTAGCACCTGCTACCTGTCCACTTCCAAAATTCAAAGAGCATCTCCCTAGGTTTTCTGGAAATAAAGCAGTCACTACAAATGAACACTTGGTGGAATTCTCTAATGCCTGTCACAATATAAGAGATAATGACAATGATACTTGTATGTGCTTATTTGTTAACTCCCTTGAAGGGAAAGGAGAGACATATTTCTTTGATCTCCCTCCCAAGATTCTTTCCACTTGGGAAGAGTTAGTTTACTGGTTCAAATCTACTTATGGGCAGTCTAAAATCTCGGCCAAACAATTACGAGAATACAATAACATTGCATACAAAGACAATGATACTAGAAAGTCTTTCAACTTACATTTCACCAAGTTATATAACCAAATTCTTGAACTTATTCGCCCCTGGAACCAAGCTGCTTTTATGCATTTCTATAATGCTCTACCTTCCCCTTATCATCATAGGCTTGAATAAAAATCTATTGAAAATCTTGGTTCCTCTCTGCATACTTGTTTATAGTATGAAGAACAACTTGAAAGAACAGGGCTTCCAAAAGGAGACTCAATTAAACAAACAGACATATCCGACCTCTTATAACTTATACAGGATATGAATAATCGAATGATATCATATGAGAGAAAAGGAAATGTCCCTTCACCTGCTCCTGGGGCCTCATCTTCTTCTTCACCACCTTTTAAGAATCCTAATGAAAATAACTTTCAACCCAAAGACATCATGCCTCGCAATTGGTGTAACTTTTGCGAGGAACATCACGAGGAAAGTACATGTGAGGTAAAGAAGAGTGTCAAAGATACAATATTTGGAAAAAGGCCCGAAACTACCATTGTTGTTCTTGATTTCGCAGAACCAGAGGATGTCATGATCATAAACATTAGGAATAAATCCTATGCTTCAAAAGGAAAATATGATTCCCCTCGTACTTCTTCTATCCCAAGCTCATCTTCACAAGTTGTTGTTGAACAAACTACCAGTAGTCAAGGAACTCCTTCCCCTCTTCCCTCTTCCAAATACAAAATTATCAACCAATTAGTTAATATCAAGGTTGATGCTACTCTTCTAGACATGGTTGTCGTCCCTGAGCAACAAAAGCATCTGAAAAATTTCATGGAAGGAAAAGCTTCCACCATATCCAATCTCTCTGAAGAGGTAAAAGAAGAGGATTCTAGTGTAAATAAAGTAGGTGTAAATAGCTTTAGACACCTTGTAAAAAATACTCTATTTTTCATTTCTGTAAATATTATGGACAAAATATCCCATTGTTGTCTAATTGACGGTGGTTCGGGCCCAAGCATAATGTCAAAAATTATTATGGAAGAGTTAGGCTTGTCTTATACAAATGAAAATTCCAGAAGCATGCTCTATTATAATAGTTTACAACAATAGACCATAGGTGAAATCAAAGACATGACTTTGGTTATGTGCACACATCCTGAAATATGGACAACCCTTAATATTCAGGTAATTGACATGCCAATGAATAAATATTCAATCATCTTAGAAAGAGACTGACAAGCTTTGACAGGTGGATACCTCTCACTCAAAGGGACACACTTATCAGTTCCTCGGAATGGGAAGAACATCATAGTCCTAAGGGAAGGAAGAATTTTTCCGTATATAGAAAGCATCCCACAACCTAATGTAAATTATGTCGAGGAGAACCTAGTAGTGTATTCCATCTTTGCAGATGAGGATAACACTACCCTGGAACAAATTGACCTGGAGGATGGGATGTGGCATATGCACTTTGATGGTTCATGCTCCAATGAAGGTAATGGAGTTGGCATTATCTTATACTCACTTGTAGGTAAAATTCACAACTTTTCCTATAGGCTAGAGTTTGCTTGCACAAACAACGTCACCGAATTTGAAACATTACTACTAGGCATTGAAAATGTCTATAATTTATGTTGTGGTCACCTTACAGTTTTTGGGGACTCTGAACTTGTTGTAAAATGTGTACGTAAGATATATTCTCTTAGAAAAAAGTTAATGAAATGCTACACCCAAACTGTTTGGGTGCTTATCTCAAACTTACTATCATTTAACATCACTCATGTTAAAAGGGAACTGAATTCAATGGCTGACAGGTTAGCTATTTTTGCAGCCTCTCATACTCGACAACTTCTTCCACAAAGAACTTATTGTACTTTACAATATTTATATTGTCCTCATATCCCTGACAATGTGGAGTCATGGCAGGTCTTCCCTAGTGATGAAAGTATATGTTCTTTCATACAAAATGAAGCATATAAGCCCAAGGAAATTATATCCATGGAAAACAACAAAATTATGAAGGGCTTGACTCCTCCAGAAAGTTCATTTTCATTGAGTGATGTAGGCAACAAGGAATCCCATAAAGAAGAGGAGTCAGAAAGGAAAGTGGATGAAACCATTTCCTTGAACATTGGGACACCTGATTCCCCAAAGAATGTTAAGATATGTGCCCAATGTATTGATGAAGAAAAGTTGAAATTCACTGAGTTACTTCATGAATTTCAAGATGTTTTTGCTTGGTCCTATGAGGATCTTCGTGGTTTTGATCCTGGTCTTATACAACATGCCATTCCTATCAAGGAAGGCATAAAAATAGTTAGGAAAAAACAAAGACCCATTAATTCTGCACTTGAAGCGACTATTCAAAAGGAGTTGGAAAAACTTTTGAAGGCTGGGATAATTTTACCTGTTAAGTATTCTGAGTGGGTTTCCAATTTGGTTCACGTTCGAAAGACAACTGGTCAGATCCGATTGTGCGTTTATTTCCATGCATTAAATAGAGCGAGCATAAAATACCATTTTCCTCTCCCTAATATGGAAATGATTTTGTAGCAAGTTGCAGGGTCACAGATGATGATCTTACTTGACGATTTTTCTGGTTATAATCAGATCAAGGTAAAAAGGACTGATAAATACAAAACCACTTTCATTACATGTTGGGAAACATTTTCTTATGAGCGCATGCCTTTTGGATTATCTAATGTAGGTGCCACTTTCCAAAGATCTACACAGATAGATTTTGACGATCTGATCGGTAAGATTATTCAGATTTATCTTGTTGACCTGATTGTATATTCAAAGAACCAATTGGATCATTTTTGTATTCTTAGAAAGGTTCTCATGTGATGCAATAAATTCGACATCTCTTTAAATCCTTCTAAGTCTATTTTTGGCGTTAACAAGGGCAAGCTCCTTGGGCATATTGTCTCTGATTCAGGAATAAGCATAGATCCCGAAAGAGATTGTTTCTATTCTAAACCTTCCTGCCCCCACTTCCAAAAAGGAGGTTCAAGCCTTTACGAGAGTCATTAAATTTGTCCGTAGATTTGTTCCTGATTTTGCTGTAATGGTCAAACCAATTCACAATATTCTCAAGAAAGATCACTCCTTTCTTGGAGTGAGGAGGTCGAGAATGATTTTGTAAGTATTAAGAAGGCAATCAATTCCGCACTAGTTTTGGCGAAGCTGGATTTTGAGAAAGAGTTTATTATATATACTAATGCCATAGAGGAAGCAATCTCTGCTATCCTCATACAATGTGATGGCCAGAATAATGAAAAACCAATAGCTTACACGAGCCAAAGATTATCAGACGACGAATTTAAATATTCTTATATTCAAAAACATTCTTTATCTCTTGTTAAAGTTGTGGAGAAATTTTGCCACTTTATCTTATGTAAGCACACGCTAGTAAAAGTCCCTTTACATGCTGTCAATTTTTTTCTCTCATAGAATTATCTTTCATGGAAGCTTTCATATTGGCTTTCCAAGATCCAGGAGCATTATTTAAACATCATGAATTCAAAAACCATTAAGGGATGTGACTTGGCCCTTCACTTGGCTCAACATGCTGAAGCAAGTGAAGAAATTGATGAACAAGATAACCCTCTGTCAACACTATTTTACATTGATAGTCAAATCCTTCATGTAGATGAACATCCATGGTATAAATATCTCATGTATTACTTACAAAATCAGAGATGTCCAGATACCTTAGTACTCATCAAAGGAGAAGTCTTTGTCTTGAACCTTCCAGATATGTTATTTTAGGAGACTTCTTGTTTAGGATATTTGTTGATGGTATATTATTGCATTGTGTGAATAATGAGGAAGCACAAAAATTGTTACAAGAAACCCATGGATCTTCATATTATGTTATTCATGTGGATGGCCACTTTTCTGTAAAACTGTTTCTTTTAAAATCATCAAAAAAGGGTATTATTGGCCTTCAGTTTTTCATGATTCTTATAATTTTTAAAGATCTTGTGACAAGTGCCGGAAGTTCACTAGGAAAGAACATCTTTCTGCCATGCCTTTACAACTTTTCCTCCCTAAATTTCCTTTTTCAAAATGGGGTCTAGACTTTATCGGTCCTATTAATCCTCCATATTTAGCAAGGCAAGTTTTCATCTTGACAACCACAAATTATTTTAAGAAATGGACTGAAGTTTTCCCACTTAAGCATTCACAGGATGAGCAGGTTATTTCTTTCCTTGAAAATAACATTTTTTCTAGATTTGGCCTTCCTTTAGAGATTATTATAGACAACAGTCCCACTTTTATTTCTACTAGGATGACTCAGTTTCTAGCTAAACTGGGAGTTAAACATTTTACCTCATGAGCTTATTACCCTCAAGGAAATGGGCAAGCTGAGTCTACTAATAAAAATCTAGCTAGAATTATCAAGAGCCTCATTGAAGATAAGCCTTGTCAATGGAACACACTCCTCATTTACACCCTTTAGGTAGATCACACTACTACCAAGGTGAGCACATGTTGCAATCCCTTTAAACTTGTTTATTATCAAGAAGCTATCTTTCCTACGGAGCTATAACTTTCTTCTTTACGACTGATGCTACAGATTGAAGAATTGAATTCTTGTAATATCCCTCAAAGGATAAATGCATTGTTGGCCTTAGAGGAAAAAATGATGTTTTCCTTGGAGAACATAAAGAGAAGACAACAAATTGTAAAGAAATATTTCAATAAAAGTGCAAAAGCTGTGAGATTTAAGGTCAATGAGAAATTTTTGTTGTGGGATTCAGCTCATTCTGATAGAGGAAGGCATTCAAAGTTTCAAAAGTTATGGATGGGTCCTTTTAAAATCGCTTTTGTCCTGGGTGCAAATTATTATATTCAAAAGGATTTGGAAGAGCGGTTATTTTACTATAGCATGAATGGTTCCCACTTGAAACACTATGTGGAACCAATTTGAAAGTTTAAATGTTGTAAGGAATTACTTTTTTATTATAGTTTCATTTCACTGCTTTGATTTTCCTTACTGTTTTATTTTTTTGTTGTTTCTTTTCTACTGTTTTATTTCTTTTTTTTTATTTCCTTTCTTGTCAGAAATAAAATTATGGATCAATTTTTCCATAGTGATGCTATTCTACAAGTATTGTTAATCAATAACAATCAGGTTACACAGTTTTCGTGATGTCCCTCCTTGAAGACATCATTGAAATTGCTATCTTCTTCTAGTACTGATGTTAGATAAGATACTTGGTTTTTCATCCCTATTTTTTGTTTTCCTTTTCTTCTCTCCGCCCAAGATTAAAAAAAGAGCACACCAGAAATTTTTCTCCTTAAAGCAAAGAATGTTTTCACTTTGATTAATTGAATGTTATTCATACATGAATAATTCCCTCATACATAACACTTTCCATGAGTTATTACCAAAATCCCAAATCATTTTTTCCCTAAACCGCCTCACTTCCCCTATTCCATAATCATTCTGATGTATATTTCCTTGATCTACTATTTCAACTGGTCTACAGAACCATGGATTTTGAGTTCTTAATCTATTGGAAACAAATTTCCCTATGGATTCGCCAGTTTGTTGACACTTAAAAATGCAACAATGATTACTATGCTCTCAAATGATTTCCAAGCTCTATTAATTAGTTATATTAATAATAGGCTAGTAAGTGGGACCCCCTTGTAGACTTGTGGTGCTATGATGGATATGTTGTGATTATATTTTGTTTTCTATTGTGATGGTACCAACACAATCTTCTACAGTTCGATGTTTCGAATCATGGTTAAAATGTTATGGTGACATTAGATGGTGTTGAAGGAAAATCTCCCTGCGGACAGGTAGATCTCCTCTTGAGAGCTAGACTCTTAACTCTTAAGACAAAATATGCTTATCATGGACACTGACTTCCTTTTAGGTCTAGATAAACTAATGTGTGAGGAGGAAGGAGAAAAGAAGTACCTTTTATCGGTGTTTGTCCCTGCACGGTTCGAGTTGAGCTCCAATATTACGCTCCTCGATAAGCCCTATAGACAAACAAAAGTACAAACAACTTCCTACTCTATTGAGATTAGATCGAAATAGACCTATCTATTAGAGACAAATTCATGTGAGATCAAACAAAGATTTGAAAGAAACAGGCCAAGCATATTATATTAAAGAGAAAAAAAATGAAGAATGCTTACAACCATAGATGCGACTGTAGTAGCTTCGTCAAGCCTTCCTCGTCCAAACCCTTGCTTAAACAGTCCACACACCGAATGCTGATGTTCCGAAAGACACCTTCTTCATGAGATCATAGGTTATATGCTTCACAATTCTTTCCATCCCCTTTCACCATGAGAAGGCTTGCTTATATAGGCTTGGGGAGGCCCAACCACTTGAGATATCTTTGGGGTGAGTTGAGGATTTTCCTCCTTCAGTTATGGATCTGCCCTAAGATCATGGCTTGACCAAGGATTCAAAGCCAACCACCCTTCAGATATTGAGGGGATCTTTCCCTCAATCTTCTCAATAAACCAAAATTTGCCCGGAATAGGTAGCGCTCCTCCAAAAAAGACATCAGAGCATTATAGCGCTCCTTGAAAGAAGAACATCAAGCGTTGGTGTTATAACGCTCCCCAAAAGGGTGGACAAAGTGTTATAGCGCCCCTTGACAGTGTATAGGGGAGTGCTCCTCTATGAAACTCGTTTTTAGTGGTTCTCTCAATGGAAAGAAGGTTTATAAAATCTGTTAACCCATTCCTCTTCTTCCAAATCAATTGTTTGAGGTGTTTCAAGCGTCCTTTCGATGTCGTTATAGGCACGACATAGACATTATGGTAGTATGTTTTTTCTGGCACTTGCGACACTTGTGACCAAAATGCGACACCTGGGACACTTGTAATGATGACACTTGTGACACTATCGAAGTGAGTAATTTTGAGGTGTAACAGATGGTTGGTTGATCGATGCATGACATTGGATGGTTTTGATGATCATTCTCAGATTATGTTAAGACTGCATATGGATGAAAGGATTATTATAAGTTTTTCTTTTGCAATTAAATATGGAATTAATTGGTTTAATATGATATTGATATAAGGGATGATATGGGAGCTTTTTTAAATAAAAGGACTATACACAAGCTCTAATGTTATGTATTATTGTGACAAAATAGGTGCAACAAACCCTTGTTACTAGAATTATGTGCCTTATTAGATGTTATATGTTTAATGCATATGGGTTAATGTTATAACACATTGTTATTTTGGAGAGTTTGACATTACAAAGGTGGTGCACTATACAAGTGGGATATGCAATAGTTCTGTGGTTGATTAAATGCTTAGTGTTATGGTGAATTGGTTGGCTCGTACTTGGAATTGGATGAGGTTGGAGAGGGAAGCAACATGCATTTATTGCACATCACTCAAACACCCCTCGAAGCCCGTCACCCTAGTCATACTTGTATTTTGGTTTTTGGCTTTGGTGGTTATGGATGCTCCGCATTGCTCGGTCTTGAAGGAGGCATACAATAAATCTCTTCCTCACACGGGATTTTCCATGTATGGTTCCTTACTCTTTGATCCATGATGGTTTATCTGCCCTTCAAATCAATTTTTAGCTTAGGATTTATTGCGGTATGTGTGTTTCTTAAGATATTATGGGATTTTTGAATTGTGTATTGGTGTTGTGCCCATGGGTTCTTCTGGTGATTATTTTGGACCGTTGGTTTAAAAAAAAAAAGGATTGGTTATGCTCTCCTTCCCGTGGGTAATATTTGTATGAGTTATTGATAAAATAACAATGAAGCATGTTCGGTCAGCTTTGGTTTTGGGTCTAGTTCTCTGTGGAAATTTATTATTACTTTCCAAGCTCTGAGCCTTGCGCATGGGTGTTACAACCAGTCTTTGTGTTTAAGATTTTCCACCCCACTTTCATCTCCGTGGTTGATAATTTTGATCATCTGGGTTGCAATGTGAACTGTTGAAAGTTTAAAGTTTTTTTCCTTGGCTTGGAAAGACCCCGAGCTGTTAACTATCATAACATTGCTCTCATTAACGTTGTTTCTTGGAAAGCAATGCACAGTTGGGTTTAACATCACCCAGAAAGTTTAATGGAAGTATTATATGTGTTTTGGTTGGGCACGAGTTTGTGTTTTGGGCATTCATTTTACAGTATTGTTAAAGATCTCAATCCTTCTCGTTCTTTGTTGGAGGTGGTTGACTTTCATTTTGGTAACCCTCACAATTGAGAGTATGGTTACTTGTTATATGTTTGTGGTAGATTTTGAAAGGCACGGGCTATCAGGGATTTTCGAGGATTTATTCCTTTGATGGAGCCATCTGTTATTACCCTCTATTCGATGTGTTTAAACCATAAATGAGATATTCATATCGTTTCAATCCAATCGAAGGTAAATAAGCATTGTATGTGCTTGGTCGATTGGGCATGAGTTGGCTTTGTTTCTTGTTGGGAAATTTAAAAAAAAGGAAGTATGCACATGCTAATTTATGTGTAGATTGAGCTTGGGAGTTGCATGTTATTTGTTGAATGTTATTTGCATAAATTATTATGTTGACTATATTTAAAGGAGACCTATGTGTGAATGGATTGGGGCTGATTATGAGTTTTAACTCCCAGTTTGGCTGTGTCGAA
Source organism: Picea engelmannii (assembly GCA_009831015.1). Taxonomy (NCBI): domain Eukaryota; kingdom Viridiplantae; phylum Streptophyta; class Pinopsida; order Pinales; family Pinaceae; genus Picea; species Picea engelmannii. Next base: position 22,524 of record ML830310.1, on the reverse strand, counting down.
CAATGTGTAAATAATGGGAAAATGGTGGTTAGTAATGTAAATATTCTTATTTTATTTTAAAGAATAAATATTGGATATAAATGGTTGGAATCATTGTGCGTTTTCTATTGGTTTTAAAAGAAAAAGAGATTTGGCATTGGAGTTATAGATGGTCGTGGTTGAAAGGGTTATTATGATTGCAATAATGTTGATAGGACTACTATATAAATATTATATAGATTCGAAGGCTATCGTAATTGAGTATTTCTGAGCATATGAATCGTTTTTTGAAAGTCAACAAGCAATCTGTAAAGGAGCTAACAGTTTAGATGGTGGTTTTGAAAAGTGAATGATGATTGAATTGTGGAGGTCTATATAGAGTTATGTTTGATTGTTGGATTTGATTTATTTTTATATGAACAATATCCATATTATGTCCCTGTCATGATACCACTTTTATCTCATTATATCCCCCTCATAATCCAATATCATTATGAAATCCATGTTCTATAAAATAAATTAAAAGGGTATGTGTAACAACGACAAAAGATATGACACAACAATGGTTAACACCTGATATTTTGTATATTTTACACAGTTAAATTATTTAATTAATCGTTGAGCATTATTCATGTAATTATCCCCTCTCATTATACCATCTTTCACTCAATACACTCCCTCCATATGTCCCATGAACCTTATTACCCCCTGCTCACTTGATGATTATTAAATGGTTTGTTATGGATGTATTTGGATGTATCTCGTGTCAATTTCTGAGCCAATTATTGATTCATGCAAGCATAATGTCATGTATGGTTTATTAAGGGATTATTTACTGATGAATTGCTGCTACAAGATGAGTTTCTTCAGTAGGGGCAGCCATGGAAGAAATAATAGAGAAAGAGGAAACTAGAAAAGAGGGCCTAGATGACCTATATTCTCAATTCATTTTGATGCTCATCCCTAGGAATTGAACTAGTTTTTCAAAGCTGGGTTATTCAACTGGATTGGGCAAGGAATAGTACAACCTCGACTAGAGATACCCCCCTTCTAGCCTCAGAATATCCATGGTATTTTTGTGCCTCCTCATGTGTCCTTGCAACCATAAGTCCCTGCAAATGATGGATGGAAAGAGATTGTAAATCCAACTGTCTCTCACCATCGTGGCTGGCCCAATTTGTCATAAATGTAAGTTTTAAACCTGTGAAGTAAAGAAATTCATATAGATTCTTAAGAAAAACATAAATTAATCAATGGCTCATTCACATAGTACACAATGATTTATACCAGAAACCCTCAACCGAGAAAACCTTTCTTATATTCATTATATCGAATTTCACCATTCACTATACAATATATATACAATGTTTTTAGGTATTCCGTAGATACCAAAACACTAATCCCTTAATCCATAATTAATTTACAAAACTGATAAAAATAGCAAAACCCACTAAAAATAGCAAAAACCGCCCAATT
>ML830308.1:53116-63989 GCA_009831015.1 Picea engelmannii | reverse complement strand
CCCCTTTGTGCTTAGAGACTCATAAGCACATGGGGACCCCTTTCCAAGGTACCCAAATCTCAACACCATAGCCACTTTCTTGCATATTTTTCAAAGGTGCACCTCTTCCAAGGACAATATTATATTATTTGGTTGTTAAAAATCCAATTTTGGAGAGCGCACCAAGGAGAAAGAGGAGCACATGGAACAAAGATATTATTTGCATGGTCAAAGCAAGCTTGGACCAAGGACAAGTGGCATTTTGCATAGAGTATTTAGTATGAGGAGAGGACATTTGTTTCTTTATTTTAATATTTTATTGCATTAGGGTTGTGACTTTTCTTAGAGATAGTTAGAGGATATTATTTGTTTATGTTTTCCAAGGAAAGATCTAAGATTTAAGACTTGAATATTCTTATTTTATTTTATGAGAGTTTGAGCTTCAACTCTATATAAGAGAAGCCCCTCCTATTGTAAGGGTTGTTGATGGTTTGAGGAAACAAGACTCTATTGGCTTGGCTTGTATCGAAGATCTTTTGAAGGCTATGTAAATTAAGGAATTTTCTGTCTATATGTGGCTGTCCATAATTTCCATCTTGCTGATTTAAGTGTGCTGGAATCTCTTATTCAAATCTGCTACAACAGGGATCTCATACTAGGGAAGCTAACTGTATGAGGAAAGAGAGTGAATAAGGTATCACCTGTTCTTCTCTTTGCTGTTTTTATCTTCAGATGGAGACATTTATGTAATGTCACTTCATTGAAGGGTGAAGTATTTCAGCTTGAAATAAAATCAATCTTTCTTATATGCATGTGCATAAGTAGAGCACCTAGTTAGGGCCTACAAAACCTATTAATTTCAAGCCATCTGGTCAAGCATTCATTAAGTAAATTTCTATATGTTTGGACAGCAGATCTACCCCCATATTAATCATTTCCAGCCCTCTTAGAAACCCTAAGACTCCATATGCCCTCTTGGATATTTTCCACTAATCAATCACCATCAATCAACACTAAAAACAAACCTAATAGATCATCCAATTTTCTGTTTTACTAAGGCAACACTTCATATCGCCTTGATCCTTCATTACATAACCCTAGGGACACCCCACTTGTGCTGAAGGAGAGCAGGCCTAAAGTGAGAAGAGGTGCTATTGAGGTGACAGTGATAACCCTCTTGAGTTATGATTAAGCTTGCACCACCTTAGGACTTTGTAGCTTAAGTGCAAGAATAATCAGTGACACATGGAAATGCAAAGACCTTCAAAATCTCAAGATCAACAGTCCTAAAGGGATTTTAGTTGCTTTCCAATCAGTGACAAATTACAATTGTTCTTCACTGGAAATTTGATGGTCCCAGAGATGGATGGTTATTGGTGTCCAGGTCCATTTGGACCTTTGTCACCTTCCATCCCCCGATATCATCTTGGCTTATCTCCATGCTATCCTTGGAGCCTCCGGGGAGATCATTGGAATAAGAAGCAAGACATATGGCACATGTGGGGATTTAAGCTATGCTCAAACACTAAGCGGAGTTGACAAACTAATTCTTCTAGAATCATGCAAAATGATCTGCGAAAGTTGTTGCTTCAAACTCTGTATTTAGAATTCGGGGTCATATTGGAGGAACTAGAATTGGAGTAATATGAAGTCCTTCAACTATGACACCAAGGACTTCTACAATAGATTGAGACTAGAAATCCCTATTGTATTGTGCTTAAATAGGAAGTGGGAAACTAGTGAATTTCAGGAGTAGTGGCAAAAGAGATGCTAGACTCTTTGGAAGGCATGGAGCTCATGTGAATACGAAGTTTTGGGTTGGTTGGTGCTCCATCAGGGTTTGGTGGTTGAAGCAAGACTCAGTAAAGCAAACATCTCTAATTTGTTTTGTGTCTAATGTCGAAAAGAAGAAACAATAGGGCATGTCTTATAGCAATGTCCAACATGGTTTCAAGCAGAATACAATGACTCGTTCATAGCCTCCCAAGTATGGAGTGGGCCCCTCCTAGGAAATGCTTGGATGATCAAGTATTGTTACAAAGAGTTCTAGCATATGATGCACTTGTTTTCTATTGTTTTCCTTTGAGAAAGTCAGTGCACAAATTTTCCAGGAAATAATTCGCACCTACAATTGGGGGAATTGTACACATTCAAAAATGATTTGGCACTCCATGCCAAAGTTAAGATTGATGTGTTTCGAAAAGATGTAGACTCCTTGCCCCTTAGGGCACAGGGCCATGTGTTAGCATTCCTAGCTTTCATAGGATGAGGATCTTAATGTAATTCTTATATTTTTCTATTGTAACTCCTATGTCTATTTGTTGTAACTCTAGTCTCTATTTGAAGTAGTATAAGCTGCATTTTCAAAGAAAAAGGAGTATATCTGGACTGCATTTAGTATTATTTCAAATTATTTATTGGTTTCCTTACCATTACGGCATTAAGCATGACTCTAAAAACTCTTAAAATGATAAGTTATTTCTTATTAGTTTAATAACAACAATTATTATCTAGAATCTATATGCTTCAACAAGCAAGTTCTCTTCAGAACAAAGATTATAGACTACAATGCATAAATGAATCGACTGCACAACTGCATAAATATGTAAGGAAGTTTAAAAAATATTATCTGCTTACCATCATCACGGGCAACTAGTCGCTGGCCGACTCCAACCAACACATTGAATAATGCCTTGGGGGATGTATAGGACATTGCCTGAAATCATTATTCCGATTTTGAATGTCACTTTATTGCTGCAACAGTGCTGATTCTTTATCTTCCTTCAAATACGAAACAGAAAGCAAATATGAAGATATAATTGTCACTTTATTGCTGCAAGTTGATATATTGTCTCAAAGAATGTTGTCCAGTAATGAAAATGCAGTTGCATATTTCAAAAAGTACCTTCCAATGGGTCACAGCAACCAATGAACAAGAAATGGCAACCCCCAAGGAACCTAACTTCAAAATAACGCGTCGTGAAGCTTGCAGCCTGTAAAAGATTATATCTCCATAATCTCATAAATTTTTCTTTTATAGTGACTACCTCATTGCTGCAAACCATTTTATTTACATTCTGAGCATGCAGTCAATCCATCCTGCTTAAAAAAAATTCTTGAATTTTCCACAATTTTCTTTTTTCCTTCTTTTACACTTCTCTCAAATTCTCATTGTTTATACTTTGAATAAAATAGATTTTTGAATAAGTCTTAGTTTAAGATGCCATGTGACTTGGAGTATTAATCAAGTTGATTGCTTTCTTTATTTACTTTTAGTAACAGCTCTTATGGGTGTTGGAATTCAAAACTTCAATAAATGGGAAAACATCATGGCACAATAACTTATGTGCAAATCAAAAACCTTCTACAAACACAGGACACAATATCTAATTCCATATAAAATTTTACAAACAATATGGACACTGTTTTTCTGTGTTTGTTTTTTGTGTTACAAGCTGTGGGGCCCACCCATGATTACAATCAAATTTAAAAAATAAAAATAACATGCAAACAATATAAATACATATTTTCTGTATATTGTTTTCATGTTACGAACTGTGGGGTCCACCCATGATTATAAATTCCATAAAGTTTAACCAAAAAAAGAAAAATAACATGCAAATTGTGATTCCGTCAACGATGGCTTGCTCATTTGATAAAAGTGAGGTGCTAATGCAGCCTTGACCAAGGTTGAAGTCTCATGAACAACACGATGTAAAGCTAAGTTGCAGGAAAAGCCCTACCCCCTCTGTTTCGGTGTTGGAAACGATCCGAAATGTCGAAACGGGTACAGTACGGCCGTGAAACTCCACCGACCGTACTGTACGGCATTCCTCAATTTGGAAACATCGTACGGTACGTCCGGCAGCGTTTCCCGACCATACCAGCCCATATGGCCGGTGTTTCGGCCGTTCTAAGGCATCTTAGAGGCCAAAACAAAAATAGGGGGCCGTGGGGCCCCCAAACACTCATTTTTAAATTTTTTTTGCCTTTTCTAAATTCTCCAATGAGAATAAAATTGATTTTCTCCCTTTTTTTTCATTTCAAAAAGAAATTTCTAGAACTAATAGAAACCCTATATCTTCTTCCTTTGCTATAAGAAACCACTTGGTTCACTCATTCCTCACACTTTCATTAGCAAGAGGAGCTTCCTACAATAGCAGCAAGGACATTGTGTGTGATTTTCGTGAGCAGATTTCTTTTCTATTTGGTGAGCAGATTTATTTTATGTTTGCTTAGCAGATTTCTTTGTTCTCTTGGTGAGCATTAGCAAATTTATGTTTTGTTTGGTGAGCAGATTTTCTTCTTGTTTTTGCAACATTCATGGCTTCTCAAAGTGCTATTTCATCTGCCCCTAGAGCTGCTAAAGTAAGCAGACAGCAAGAATACTATCCTCTTTGGAGGCATGTTAACAAGGTCAAACCTGTGGGTGCTGGTGGAGGTTCATGGGAATGGAGGTGCAATTTATGCAAGAAGAATAAGACCTTCAAGGGCTCTTACAAAAGAGTCAAGGCTCACATTTTGCATGAAGGGAAGCGTATTGAAGGTTGTCCACATACTCTTGATCTGTAGGTGAAGAACAAATTCCAAAAAGAGCATAATGATGCTCAAAAAATGAAGGATAATAGAGCCAAGATTGCTATGCATAGCACTAGCAAGCATCCTCCTTCCTTGGGTGTTAGCAATGAGCCAAGGATTGTTCATGAAGCAAGGAAGAGGAGGGCGCTAGAGGTAGAAAAAGAGATATCCAAAGGCCCTAGAGGATGAGGTGCAGCTACAAACACCAGATTGATGAAGATGTTCAACAATCAAAAGAGAGAAGAAACAGAATCAAGAGTGGCAAGGACCATATTTGCATGTGACATCCCATTTAATGTGGTTTGGTCCCCCTGTTGGAAGGATATGGTGAAGGCAATTAACGAGGCTCCTCAAGGTTTCAAGGGGGCAAACTATGAAAAACTCATAACAGTGTTGGTCCAGAAAGAGAGGGCATTGATTCATGATATTCCCAAACCAATTCGTAGCTCATGGACCAGCACAAGGGTTTCCATTATCTCTAATGGATAGATTGATACAAAGCGGAGGGCCTTGGTCAATGTTATTGCATCATCACCAACAGAAGCGATGTTCTTAAGAGAAGAAGATTGTTCTGGCAAAGTAAAAGATAGCAAATTCATTGTTGATATTTTAATTTCTGCTATTGAACAAGTAGGGCCAGCAAATGTGGTGCAAGTTATCACAAATAATGCACCTGTTTGCAAAGTTGCAGGCTAGATTGTTGAGAGTAGATATGATCATATGTTTTGTACTCCTTGCATTTTCCATAATTTAAATCTGATTTTAGAAGAGATTGAGGAAAAAACTGAATGGATTAAGGAGGTCACAGGGCAAGCTAGGGAGACGATTAAATTCATCACCAACCACCACCAGTCTCAAACAATATATCGAGAATACTCCAAATTGGAGTTGCTCAAAGTTGTTGAGACAAGATATGCCCCAAACTTCATCATGTTGCGCCGCCTTGTTGAGGTCAAAAGTGCATTGATGAGTATGGTGGTGGGTGTGACTTGGGCTGAGTGGAGACAGGTAAATTCAGAGAGGGGAAGTATGGTGCGGAGGGTGTTGACTGATGAGGATTGGTGGAGCAAGGTAGAATTATTTCTCAAGTTTACATTACCTGCATTTGAGCTTCTCCGAGATGCAGACACAGAAAAACCTTTCTTGGGAAAGATTTATGATGGCATGGATACCATGGTTGAGAAAACCGTGGAAATTATTACACAGGAGGCTCCCACTTTGCTTTTTGTTGAGGTTGATTTTGCTAAGCATGTGAGGTCCATCATTGTTACTAGGTGGAATGGCTTTAACACTCCATTGCACACTTTGCACAAGAGTTAATATGGACATGGTTTTCCTTCTAAAATGTCATTTATGTGTATCATTATATTTTTCTTGCAATATAATGTTTTATTTAAAAATATATATATATATATATATATATATATATATATATATACGACGTTTCCCCCCGGTGTTTCCCTCTACGTTTCCATTTTTGGAGGGCTTGTTTTGTACCGTCCCAGTTTCGGAAACTTAGAAACGTTTCCTCGTTTCGTGCAACTTAGATGTAAAGCCTATGAGTTGAATTTGGGCCTTGTGCTAGATTATATAGCCTTCAGGCACAATGTGAAGAGCCTTCCGGCTGAAATAACTTGAAATAACATCACTTTGTTCCCAAGTTTTCCATCCATTGGGCGGTTTCCCTTTTAAAAAAATGGCAATTCCCTGTTGGAAATTGTTGGGAAATGTTTCCCTACTCACAGGAAACATCTAGCAAATGTCTCCCATGTCTTTCCTAACAGTTTCTATGTCATTTCTATATTAGAATCACCATTATATGGAAATAGATTAAATACATGGCATTTTAGTTGTTGAGATTATGTACCTTGGGAGGTGTTCCCCATGTGTTTGTGTCTCCTAAACACATGTGGGAAGTACTATGTACTTTGTGCCTTGTACTTTATGTCTAATTTCACTTTGACTTAGGAGTTTTAAGTCAAAAGTGAAATTGTCATTTATGCCTAAAATGACTATTAATTCACTTTGTGGGTGAATTAAAGACAGAAAATGAACTTAGGGAACTTAACCCAAAGTGGATTTTTGAGTGAGATTCTTTTGGAGAGATCTCAACCTTTGATTAGATGGGAGATGGGATGATCTTAGCCATCCATATCTTAGGCTTTCTTATGGAGGTTCAAGAGGGGCGCAAAGGGCAAAGGAGAGCTCATTCACTCATTTGCTCACTTGGAGAGTTTGAGAGAGAGCTTGGAGATGAGGTTTGTTGCATGAGGTGAGGCTAGCTTGGGCACATGCTTTCATGGAGAGAGGCATCTAGCTTGGAGCCTTGTTTAATTACTGAGGAGCTTCCAATGTTGAGGAGGGCGCACTTGTTGAGGAGGGCGCATCAGCAGTGGGGAGGTCTTACACCTGTCAGATTGCAGTGGAATCAGTTTTAGAGGGAGGCACACATCAGTGCTTGATTACTGTGGAGGGGTTTTCCATTCAGAGCTCATAGTTTGCATCTACAGCAGATTTGGTGGATTTGAGAGAATTTATGAGGGGCGCGCCTTCCTAGGGCGCACCTAGTTCATTTGGACTTGTATTTCAGCTTGGATCAAGTTGCTATTGTATCAGGTTCATCTATATTTTGTACTTGTTGTATTCCACGATCTATTCTCCTCATATATAGACATATATCCCAAACTGGTTTTCCCCGGGGGGGTTTTATCCAAGGTCATGTTGACCAAAAATACCTATGTACAAAATGATGTGTGTGAGTTTTTTAGATCTGCTTATTTTCAGCTGTAAAGATCTCTAGGTGTGTTGTATTTATTTTGGTATGCATGTGATAACTCTTGGTTACTAAAACTACATGCTAGAGCACCTGAAATTGCAAATACAACCGTAACAAATCAGCAAGAAGTCACTGAACAGTTTGTTCTCCTAAAACAACAGCAAACCATTGTTAGACAGTTGAAACTTAGAGCCAAACTGAGGTCAAAGACATACCCAGTTGGCAGCTTGATAGGACCTGGAAAATCTTCATGGTATCAGAGTTGAGGTGGCTGATTTTTTAGCAGTTTGAACAGCATATGTTTTGTCTATCATATACATCTTCTTGACAGATTTTTGTGGACAGCCATTGATATTTTTCAGTGGTTGTTAGTGGGCAGATTTTTGTAGGAGGACAGTTGGGCAATTGTGTCAGTTTTTCGTCAGTCTCTTTTCACACCTACGGAGTAGGAGTGAGGCTGATTTGACCCTCTTTTCACACCTATATTGCTAGGAGTGAGGTCGGAGTTTGCTTGCCTCTTTGCACACCTGTGTTGACAAGAGTGAGGCAGCGTTCCTTTGCAGTTTGAGCATCAATTGGAGTGCAGTTTGGCAGACATATCAACATCTCAAATGCATGTTGAGGACAGGCTAGCAGGTGCTAGCAATTGGTCGCCTTGGAAGGCGAGGATGGTCTTTGTCTTAGAAGACCTCGAACTATGGGACATAATTGAGGCAGTTGTTCCAGTCATTCCTGTCACTGTGTCCGTCTTGGTGGCAGAGTTCAGGAAAAGGAACAACAAGGCAAAGAGGACCATTTGTGATGCAATTCGCGATCATATCATACCCCATTTGACTGGGAAGAATTATGCATACAAGATGTGGTCATCTCTATGTAAGTTGTATGAGAGCTCCAATGAGAACCAGAAGATGGTTCTTCATGACTGACTCAGAGGCATTTGCATGCTCAAGGATGAGTAAGTGACTTCATTCCTTGGTCGCTACACTCAGATCAGAGACGAGCTTGGAGACATCGGAGAGGTGGTGGATCCTAACTCTTTGGTGAGGCAAGCTATGAATAGCTTCACCAAACCGTGGGGTCCATTTGTTCGTGGCATTGTTTCCAGGGAGGTCATGCCTACATGGGAGAGGATGTGGGATGACTTCGTCCAGGAGGAGATTAAACTTGTAGCAAAGGCCTCTGGACAGTGGCAACAGCAGCAACAGCAGTCTAGTCAGGGTGATGAGGATCTTACTCTTTGGACAAAGGGCAAGAAGAAGGTCGGCCGAGGGGGTCGGCAGGGTCCCAAGTTTGGGGCCCCACCACAAGGGAGTGGAGGAGAGAGCAGCAGTGGTCAGAGCAGTGTTCAGAGGAGAGATATGAGCAAAGTGAAGTGCTTTGTTTGTAAGAAGTTGGGGCACTATGTTGGTCAGTGTCCCAACAGGAAGAAGAAGAGGGGTGGTACCGCAGCTACAACAAAGGAGGCAGAGTTTAAGACCCAGTTTCAGAGAGAGTGTGCTTTCCTCATATGTTGCACTTCAGTTGAGACGACACCCAATATCTGGTATATTAACAGCAGGGCTTCGAGCCATATGACTAGAGTCAGAGAGCATTTGACTGATCTCAGAGACACCGAGGTCAGGATGGAGATTGCTCTTGGAGATGACACATTGGTCAGAGTTGTTGGGATTGGCACAGTTACCTTTCAGAGAGATAGCATGCCACCTATATCATTCAGGGACGTTCTCTATGTCCCTGGGCTGAAGAAGAATTTGATTTTAGTTTCTACCCTCCAGGATAGAGGTCTTGAGGTGACTTTTAGAGGCACCGACGTACTCATTCACCCTCGAGGGTCTTCGCTTGCCTCAGGACAAGTGATTGGAGTGAGGGATGGGAAACTATTCAGATTGCTTTTTCAGCCTCTTCATGCATTGGCAACGAGCAGCAGACAGATATGTGAGTTATGGCATCGTAGGATGGCCCACCTACATCATGGAGCTCTCGAAGGACTAAGAGAGGTTGTGACCGAAGTACCACAGATCAGTATAGAGCATCAGGATGTTTGTAGAGGGTGTGTGCTTGGTAAGTTTACCAAGGCCTCGTTCCCCAGCAGTGACGCCATGTTAGTTGGGATACTGGATTTAGTACACGCGGACGTGTGTGGGCCCATGACTCAGAAGTCCTTGAGTGGTTGTGAGTACTATCTCACATTCATTGATGACTAGTCAAGGAAGACTTGGATCTATTTCCTAAAGGCCAAGCGTGAGGTCTTTAGACGATTCCAAGAGTTCAAAGCTCTTGTGGAGAACCAATCAAGAAAGAGGATCAAAGTCTTGCGGTCGGATAACGGGGGAGAGTATTCCTCGAGACAGTTTGTAGACTTTTGTGCCCAGCATGGCATTAGAAGACAGATGACCGTACCATACAACCCCCAGCAGAATGGGGTTGCCGAGAGGAAGAACCGGGCTATTACCAGTGTAGCAAGATCCATGCTGCACGCTCAAAGTTTGCCTTTGTACTTATGGGCAGAGGCGAGTGCTACTGCAGTTTACCTGCAGAACAGGAGCCCCCACAGGATATCGGGGAAGATGACTCCTGAGGAAGCCTTCACTGGTAGGAGGCCCGATGTCAAGCACATCAGGATCTTTGGGTGCTTGACCTTTTCTCATGTCTCCTCGAAGAGGAGGACAAAGCTAGACCCCACAGCCCAGTAGGGTATTCTAGTTGGATACTCAGAGGTGTCCAAAGCCTATCGCATCTACATTCCACCACTTAGGAGAGTGGTGGTGAGCAGAGATGTCAAATTTGAGGAGGATAGGGCTTTTCAGAGATCTCTTGAGTCGGGAGTCAGATTTGAGGATGATGCAGAGGCACCGATTGATGTCTCAAAGGGAGCACAGCCTCAGGTTTCAGGTACACCAGTATCAGGGGTGACAGGGTCACCATGCACAACTTCAGGGTCACAGTCAGAGCATGTTCAGTCAGAGGGGGCACAGACTTCAGGATCTCAGAGTGTTGAGATGAGTCCTGAGGCAATCACTCTTGGGCAGAGAGACCTTACTTCTCCGTTGACCACTTCATGGAAGAGGAGACCTAGATGGTTTCAGGAGACCCTGAAGGAGGCCAGAGAGAATGTAGGGGAGCCCAAGAGCCAGATCAGAGAGAGCAGACCTCCAATCAGATTGGGAGCATATTTGGCACTAGTGACGAGTATCAGGGATACTGAGCCACAGACATTTGCGCACGAAGTGGACCAGCAGGTCTGTAGAGAGGCCATGGTAGAGGAGTATGACTCCATTGTGCGCAATGATGTTTGGGAGGTGGTTCCGAGGCCAGTGGGAAAGTCAGTTGTGACTTCCAAGTGGTTGTACAAGACCAAGTATGTTGCAGATGGCAGCATAGAGAAACACAAGGCCCGTTTGTGATGCGAGGCTTCTCTCAGATTGAGGGAGTCGACTATGACGAGACATTCACACCAGTTGCGAGATACACCTCCATCAGGAGTATCATTTCCATAGCAGCAGAGATGGGTTGGAGCATTCACCAGATGGATGTGAAGAC
>ML830308.1:22856-35302 GCA_009831015.1 Picea engelmannii | reverse complement strand
TCAAAGACAGACCCAGTTGGCAGCTTGATAGGACCTGGAAAATCTTCATTAGTTACATAAGTAACAGTATGATGTGAAGTATTTTCCCTACAATGTCCAACAAGTCCATAACCAGTGTACATTCAAATATATGCAAATCCTGTGTCATCATCTATAGTATATACCTTGCACAAAAACTTTCTACAAAAATTATTTAAAAGTGCATATATTTATGTATTTTTGAAAAAAAAATACTATATTTTCATAAACATCAAAATTTGAATACCAGTCAATTATTTTTTAATAATGGACCCAGAAAAGATGGCTGCAAATGCCTTCAGATGCTTTGTCAAGAATGGCCAAGGTTTGTGCCTTAACTTGTCAAAGGAATTCTTCGGCAGGAAATTAAACCAAAAGAAATGTGAGATTTAAGTGGATTTCAGGGTCTTTTCAGCAAGGTAAATTCCTTCTCCGATTTACAATTAAAGATTATATTGCATGGCATATAGATAAAAATTGTTATTTTTGATGTGACCAGTATCAAGTATGATCTTATTTATGATGTTAAAAACCACCTTTCCAACCTCAAAGGTCTAAAGACAAAAAACATGACATTATAGGGTTAGAATGAATGCAGACCTACTCAAGCAGTAAGCATCTATGATGATAAATCTGATATTGTCTATACGACGGAGAGTCCTGCACATGTAGGGAAAGTTATACAGCCAGCTCAACCTTTGACAGACTCCCTCCTCCACCATAATCATCACCATACCCAATATACAGGAAGATAGTTTGCATGTTACAGTTGATTCTACCCCTTGATAGGCACAAGATGGCTGTACGCAGTGCTGCAAGGCACCTTGGCAGAAGAGTAAATGTCAAAACCTATAAGGTTTTTCACAGCAGGCACAACCCTTTGCACAACCTAGATAGATTTACCATAACACTGGCTTGGGGTAAACAAGGGTAATCAAACCAATAATAATACCTAGGAATACGCCCAGCCAATAATAGTGGACTCATTATGAATAGAACCAATTATACATTCCACCATCTAGTTGTAGATGTGACCCTAATTCGCCCTTATCTCCTTGGATTTGCTTTTTGGAGATGGTCCACTTGCTATTTTGGGTTCTCAACTACATATTTTCTTGTGGAGAGCTCCATTCACTTGGCATCTTGCACATTCATCCATGGAGTTGGTTACCTTGGAGTTCACACATGTGGAGTGGTTGTATGCATGAACATTCTTGGGGGGTACATTCCATGCAGACACTTGGCATTTGACTTGGTTTGATGCCTACTTTTGGTGGTGTGTTCACTTCATGAGCATTATTTGGTGCATACTACTACTATTTTTGGATGAGGGCAAACTGCCTTGGAGAGGCAAGTTTCCACATGTTGTAACATGGTCAACCATGGATTTAAGAGAGATCTAACTACTCCATCATTATAATATTTGTTTGTCATTGAGTTAGTTGAAAGATAATAATATTTTAATGTATGGGAGAAGAGACTCACTCTATAAAGAAGAGCTCTCTCTCCATTGTAATATGGTTGGATTCAAGGAGCTCGCCCCTAATCTTGAAGGCAATAAAAGCTATGGATTTCTTTTGGGAGGTATAACGTGTCTTTTATACGTAATTTTCTGAATACTAAAGCTGAAATCTTTAGCATCAAATGTGTCAATGAAGGGCTAGAACATAGGTAAAAAAAATCCTCATTAAGAAGATTGTGCCTTTGTTAAGAAGAAATTTAATCGTGATTCAATCTCCCTTTAAATCCTTTGTGTATATTGCTGGAAATTGTTATTATGTATCTCCTTTCTTAAGTCGAATTAGCTACATCTTCCATTTTCAATTAGTAGGCACACCCTCATATACATTTGGAGGTCTTTCTTCATTTGGGTCCCTACAAAAGTATTTTGTTTTGGTGGACAGCGAGATAAGATTGTAGTAGGTTCTTGATTCAAGCTACACAATCACATAAGAAGACACCCTCCTATTGTTATCCTTTGACTCCACTTGCCCAATGGACTTGACACTAGTCTTAATCCTCCCATCACCTTTTTAAACTTATTCTACAACGCTTGTTTTGCTAAAGCTACCTTTCATTTCATCTTGAGACCATATTGCCTAAGATTTAGCAATCCTATCTTAGAGAAGTCCCCCTTAACCGAAGGAGAGCCGGCCTAAAGTGCAAAAGAGGGTTGGTGAGGTGACAGTGACCTCCCTCTTAGTTCCCTTGAGGTTGCATTTTGGGGTTGGGACTTTGCACATATTGAATGTAGATTCAAGAGGTGACATTTTGGCGTCATTGTCAGGGATAAAGTCCATTTTCAGGATTGTGTAGAATTGTTACATTGATGTTATGAGTACTTTCATTGAAGATCTCTTGCTCATATGGCGACTCCATGAACGAACAAAGCCCTAGTTCCTTGCAGATTTTGAAGATTTTGTTGGATGTAGAGGTGAGCACATCTAACAAATTTGAAGGCATTTGAAGACTTACCTTGGCCATTCCACATCTTGGTATGAGGTATGATCATATATATTTCAGATTTTTCATATTTAAGTAAAGAAGCATGGCCCCATCTTGCAAGGAATTTGAAGCAAAATTGCTTGCTTCTTTAGATTTCTCATGCATTCATGGATATCCACATGAGCTTCATTATCAACTATGGAAGAAACATTCTCCAAGATTTTATGGAAACCAAGATCTTGCTTCAGAATTTGCTACATCTTTCATTAGATTTATTGTAGATTTTAATATTGTCCATGAAGATGTGATCATGAAAATGTTTTCCCTTTCCATGAAAGAGAATGTAAGAGCATGGTTTTGTAATCTTAGCCCAAGGGAGATATATTCGTTTTCATGTTTCATCATAGTCTTTCAAGAAGTTTGGATAGTTGATGAAGATCGTATTGAAGGTTTAGGTGGTTCACTTGTTTGGGTTACGATTTATGATTAAATGAGAGAAAAACTTGACAGTATGATGCTTGCATATGAAAAGGACCCTTCAAGTCCTCTCTTGGATAAAATAAAGTGTAAAAAAAAACATTAATTTTCTTGCTTGAATATGCTAGAGAAAAATATGGATTGATAGATCAAGAAAATTTTGTGAATAGTGTGCATGAACTTTGAAGTCACTGAAGATTCTATTGTAGCTCCATATGAAGAAGAGGGAAGCCAAAATAATGATACCAATGTTGCAAAATTTGATCATCATGGGCAGCCACATAGGCTGGATGTTAAATAATTAAAAAGTACCAAGGACAAGTGTTTCTCACAACTTAGGCGCCTAGGGGTGAGAAAGTGTCCAATGTGGTCCCTAGTGCATTAATTTTATGAGAGATAAAATTAAAAGTGACTTTGGGAATATTTTTGAAGTGGGTGACTTAAAAGTCATTAAATCACCACCATTGATCTAAGAGGCCCAAGATCTAATCTCAGCCCTTGGATCATGTGACTCTTCACATTCCCTCATTGAGTCGACTTAGGGATTGAGGCACCCATCTTTTCCTCATTTTTCATGAGTATTTGGAGAGAGCAAGAGAAAGAGAGAGCAGAGAAGAAGAAGAGGTCGAGTTGCTTCTTGAGGCACGATTTCCAAGGCAAGTCCAGGCACGCATATCTAGGCAGAGTTCAGCATTAATGCAGCTGTATCATATAGATTTCTGAGAGGTCGTATTGTTGTTTACAGGCACATAAATTGAGGACATACAGCATTAAATTCTGAGAATTTGGCACGATTCCCAAGAATTTCGTACAACATATTCAGACACAAAAATCGAGGCATCTGTTCTGACACATTTTCCAAGGAAAATAGTATAGCTACAGGAACAGAAATCGAGGAGCAGGACTGTACAATTCGTACAGGAAATTCTGACATGAATTTCGAGGAGCATTGCTCAGATTTTGAGGAGTTTATTTGGCTCGGTTTTTTAGATAAGTCTGTAATTTTTATTGCTAAAGATGACTGCTGTAAAAAAAAATTCTCTGAGCTCTGAATAATAAAAGCCTCCCTCTCTCATTGGTTTTCCCCTTGCAGGTTTTTCTAGGGTCTATTTTGACCAAAAAAATTCTCTGTGTTAAAAATTTCTAGGTGTGCATTTATTTTTTATTTAATGGTTGTAGCAGACGACTTCTGTTTCCTGTTATGAGTAATATTTTATGCTAACTAATTTGCAGCAGAAAATGCAATGTGGATTGGGCATTAAACTATGGTGAATCTCATTGAGACTTGAAACCGGGTTGGGGTCTGATTTTTCTACACTAGAATCTTTTGCAGAAAATTTAAATAGCATTTTCCAGCCATAGGAAAATGAGTGTAGATTTTATGACAATCATTTCCAGCCATCTATTTGTGATCGGAAGTTCATTTCTAGACCTGAAATTTCATATCACGCAACATCCTCATGCTTAGAAGAAGATATTTTCTTGTTGGAGCAACCTATACCTTTAATTTTTGGAGGTGTGAATGATATTTTTATTACAGAGCAGCCCTTAGAGAGGCATTTAGAAAACATTTTTCAGGTTGATAATCGGTTGCCATGTACCATTTCCAAGCCATTTTTCAGTCCTCTTCATCATTGGATTGAATTAGCATGTGCTAGAACATGCTGCTCTTGTTCAAATTCTTATATCATTATTTTGCAGCAATGATGTACTCATGGAGATTCCAGCATATCATTATTACATATGTTGTGTGTCCTTGTTTTGGTTGGTGACAAAACACAAGGGAATATGTAATGGCATTGATGAAGTGCTAGCATGACTTCAATGGTTGTATGATTATACTTAGCACTTTCATTTTCCTATGTCAAGTAGAGTAGGGCAAAAGAAATCAGATCGTGAGATCACTAGATAGGATGAAAAAGCTCAACACATGTCAGCATTAGTTTACTTTCATGTATCTTTTTGGCACTGTTGTAGCCACATTTTGAACTCTTGGTGATGTATCTAAAAGAAAACAATAAGTATGTGGTGTTTCTGGATGTTGATATGTATCCAGCCCGCCACATGGTCTTGCCTTGCCATTCTTCTCGATGGTTTCAACCAAAGATTTATGGGGATTTCTTCATCAATCTTTCTTCATTTGGATTCCTACAAAAATATTTCGTTTTGATGGACAGCAAGATAAGATCGTAGTAGGTGCTTCGTTCATGCTACACAATCAAATAAGAAGACACCCTCCTATTGTTAGAATGTGCTCATTTTACCATAGACAATATCACTATTGTCACCCAACCATAGGCCAAAGCCACCCTCCGAGCACCTTAACCTAGACAGAGAATCATTCAGGAAGCAAACCCTAGGCTAGATAGCCAAACAAAGGGAAGCGCACCTTTCTCCAAGGATAGTGCACCAAACAAGAGTTGATCAGATAGTCCAAACCATAACCAAGAGATAGTCCAAGCCAAAACGAAAAACTGCTAGCTGCAGCAGCTGCAACGGCAACTCTCCTCCAAACTTGCACACAAAACTGCCCAACTACAGTGCGCACAAGTGTGCTCTGCAATTCTGAGAATACTTGTCAGAATGAAGACTGGCCTCCTGTATTTATTCTAAATCTGAAAGATTGCATGGACCGACTTCTCATTCTGGGTACGAATTCTTTAGTTTATATTATTTTCTTTAGCCGACTTCTTCTCTTGGAGACTAATAACCTAATACAAGTCATTCCCTTGAGCCGACTTGTCTTCTATGGTTATTAACCAATCAATTAGGGTTTCTTCTTGCTTCCCGGAATATTCTATTCTCGTCAGGTTTACACGTGGAGGTAAATACCTCCCGCAACTACCATAATATCAACACCTATTGTCATCCTTTGACTCCACTTGCCCAATGGAGTTGACACTAGTCTTGAATCTCGATCTTCCCATCACTTTTTTAAACATATTCTGCACTACTTGTTTTGCTAAAGCTACTTTTCATTACACCTTGAGCCAACCTAAAGTGCAGAAGAGATTTGGTAAGGTGACAGTGACCTCCCTCTTAGTTCCCTTGAGGTTGCATTTTGTGGTTGGGAGTCAGGACTTTGTACACATTGAATGCAGGTTCAAGAGGTAACGAGATGTACCCTCCTAACCAATCAAACAATGATACCATCACCACAACTATGATACAGAGATCTCCATGCTAAATAAGATACAACCTCAAGACATCATCACAATGTTGAATACCAAACAACTGAAGATACTCGCAATACATAGGGACATGAACCAATCACTTTGCACTATCCACTTTGTAGTTAGTCAATTCAACAGAACCATAAGAGTAGTGCCAGGGAAAGTGCGTGCATCCATAAAATGTCCCTGGATCACACTAATCAACTGTCTGGAACATCTGCAAGTATCTACTCACATATGGTAAAGTGCTCAAAATCCTGTGCATGCATCATACTGGGTAACACTATTAATTGCTTCCTTTTCTCAGGTTCCAAGTCATGAGGCCTACCAATCTTTAAAACAAATTAAAAAATTAATTATTTAAAAACAATAGTATGAAAATGGCAATTATATTCTCAGAATTTGCTGGGAAATGTTTGAAACTTTTCCAAAACAATTTTGAACTATTTTCATGTCGTTTCTGCATCGAAATCATTTCTTCTAAGGAAACAATAGTATGAAATGGCAATTCCATTCTTAGAAATTGCTGGGAAATGTTTGAAACTTTTCCCAAACAATTTTGAACTATTTCCATGTTGTTTCCTCTAAGGAAACAGCCGCAAAACATTTCAGTTACATAGTTTGGTAGGAAATTAAGGGTTCCATTTAAATGCTGACATGCCAATATTACTAGGAAGACACATTTGGCCTTCTTAAATGAACCAATTGGCATTTTAAGAGGAAATATTTACATGGAACTTCATCACAGCTTCTACTTGGTAATTAGAATGCAAATCTGAATTTTTACTCCTCTCCACTTTTATTTTGCCCCCATTTTCTTGAAAATGTATCACATTCTAATTCATGGAACAAAGAGTTATATCATGGAAAAGAAAAAGTTACATCATGGACTAGAGAGAGATGTTTGTTTTGACCCATTTTCAGGATAACAGTACAGAGAGAGATTACAAATGGCATCAAGAATAGAAGCTCATAGGTTTCTTTATAAAGAATATTCTTTTTGGATAAAACCAACAAACCTGTGAAACTGGACTCCTCTGTTTCTACAAATATTATGAATATTTGACATGCTTGCTACCAAAACATAGGGGAAAAAGTTGCACCTTTGCACACAACAAAATATGTGAATTGTTTTTATTTCTAGAAAGTTGAAACTACATATCATGGAAAAGATATAATTATGCCTATTGTATTTCTTAATCAAAGCATACTACCCTGGATATTTATATGTAGTACTTTGACAGTTGTATCTTACCCTCCAGGAAACAAGATTTCGGCATCAAGCACAGACTGTAAATCTGGAATATGTCCAGCACTAGTTCTTCCCTGGCAAGCTTCTAAGGAAGACTCCTGTTTAATTTCCATCTGGCCAACCACCTGATCACTCTTCTCATCTGCAGTAACTTTTGCAAGTCAGAAATCTTCACAGCATGTAAAAGATTTCATACTAGCTGTCTCTCCTGGGAAGCATTAAGGTCTTTGAGCATGACCTCTTTGGAATGTTCAAAACCTGCAAAGAGAGCTACGAAATTCCAAATGCTATACATCATGGATTGCAGGGTTAAAGTAGAATGAAAGTATCCTCACAGTATGCTAAAGTAAGATATGTGACTTCACAAGTCTTTATCTCAAGAGGAAGATGCATAATTTATGAGAGGCAACAAATGGTAACAGTTGTGAATTGAATGTTTATTAGGATATGGCTAGCAAGTTAGGAACCACTTAATATCCACATTGACAATATGAGGACAACAATTAAAATTTCCCCTTGATATATCCAGGCAAAGCCAAGCATAGATAAGGAAATGTAAATGTCCTCTATGAGAACATTGCATGACATTACAAAGCAGATCAGTTGTGTTTGTCAAGTTAAAATTCACCAGATCTTCTACTGTTGAGAATGTCACTAAGAGAAATGTTGCCTATGTCCTTTCTGATAAGTGAAGGCCCTGCCTGAAGAAGCTTCTCCTCTGACAGTGTGGTTGTCACTGCTATGCATCTGCATCCAACAGGGAGTCAATCACAAGCAACCCATAGGCTTTTCTACTTAACCTCCTCAATTACCAAAAATAATAATAAATCTAATCTAAGTTACATTCCTCAAAATAAAGGAAATTAACTTTGCATGTGCTTGCCTATTCATAAAAAGATGACAATGCCAAAAAAAATTACAGGAAATACTACTTATACTGCTCTTTTCTCTTCAGAGGTCCTAAAGTTATACCAATATGGTTGTTCTCGACCAGGTATCAAGAGATACTTTTGAATTCAATAATGTTATTCTGATGTATTGCTTCTAAACTTCATAAAATATTTAGCAGATGCAACGAATATGAATTTGGTAAATTGGTTTTCAAGTATATGGATTGATTGTTTTTAGGTTCCTGTGGTGTGAGTTTTCAGAATTGTTTTCCGGATTATCCACAGTGTAATTCATTTTTATTGACGTTTCGAATCCTTTACCTGGATTCATCTTCAGGACAGATTAGTCAATGATATGGGTAGCAGAACAGAGTTATAAATATGAAATATGCAGAGATAGATAGGTATAGTCAGCTTAAACCCTGAGAGCGCAAGAAACCTACAATATAAAACCCTAAGGTCGGCTTAAATTTTAAGCTTTAAACCCTAAGAGCGCAAGAGCCTACGTTTTATAAAGAACTATAAATGGAGAGTAAAAGATGTAACCTAGTAATAACTTAATAAATGCCATATCATAATTAGTTAGGTATATAATATATATTAATAAGGTTTTTTAATTATTTTTAATATAGGCTTATAGCTGACTAAATAAAAGTTAGCTATATAATATATATTAATAAAGTTTCTTAATTATTTTTACTATAGGCTTATCGCTGACTAAATAAAAGTTAGGTATTTAATATATATTAATAAGTTTTTTAATTATTTTTACTAGTTAAATGGCTAAACTAACTCAATATCTAATGTAGGTCTAGAATATATATATTGTTATTAATAAGCAAGTTAAGAATATGCCTAGCATAAATATAGTATATAAGAATATAGGCCTAGGGAAGAGACAATAAATCCATACTAACCTAAGAGGATCACTAATTATAATATAGACTATCTGAGATTTTATGACAAAATTCCTAAAGAATAAGAGAGGGAGAGATCATCAAACCTGGTTTTCTGGGTTCTCTTGTTGTTTTAGCAAGGGAAGCCAACTTCTACTTACTTCTAGGCCACCATCTCTATTCATGTTGTTTGGGTGCTTCATTATCTCTAGGGCCTCTCTAACTCGTCGTCTATAAAAGTGGTCTTCTTTAGCGAGGATTTCAATGCTCTCAAGGCACATATGGTGCTTGGTTTTGAGAGAGTGTTCTGCCAAAGCTGAGGTGCGAGTCCGCTCTCTTCTGATGTCTACTTTATGTTCTTTGATTCTTACCTGAAATGATCTTTCGGTTTCTCCAGTGTAGCACTTTCCGGCCCTTCCCTTGACGTTTGTCAATAGGATCTTTTACAGACTTCATTCTTTGTCTTACAGTCATTAGAGGTTTGAACGAAGTTGTAATCTCTTTTCTTCTTAGAAATTTAGCGATTTTATCTTTGACCCCCTGGATGTAGGGGAGGTGAGATTTTGTGGTGGAGGTTTGATTGTTTTGAGAACGAGGTCTTCTTGCTTCTTTCCTTAAGGCTTTCTTGATTTCCTTATCTTTGTAGCCTATACTCCTAAAGACCTTGTTTAAGTGATCTATTTCTTGTTATAGATGCTCCTCATCAAAAATTCTTGTTGCCCTTATGGCTAAGGTGTTGAGGACCCCCATTTTTTGTGTCGGGTGGTGGTGGGAGTCAGCATGTAGGTAGCTGTTAGTGTGAGTTTTCTTCCTAAAGACCTCATGTCCTAGGGTTCCATCTTGTTTCCTTGTGATTAATACATCCAGGAAAGGTATACTTTCGTTTTCTTCTTGTTCCATTGTGAATTTGATGTCTTCTGAGATTCCGTTGAGGTGATCGAAGAACCTTAATAGTTCATCTTCGCCATGAGGCCATTTGACGTTTACGGTTTGTGTCATCTACATACCTTTTCCATCTTGAGGGCTTTAGTGGATTGAAATGAAAACCCTTTTAAGATGTTATTCAATAGGAAAAGTTGCACTTGTTCAAAAGATCGAATGATCCCTAATGTGTTGTAGAGCATCATCAATTCCCATTAGAAGACAAGTTTAGCAAACCCTAAGTTAGAAAATCTTTTGCATATGATGTGCATCAACGATCAAAATTGACAGTGTGGCTTGTTGAGATTTGGGTATTGTTATCGCACAAGTTGTAGATTGGGCAAAGCCCGACCTAGCTGATGTGGTGGATACCCTCATGATGATCTTGGAACTATGGTGGTGAGGTGGGTCTATGTCTGTGCAAGTGGACATTGTTGGTCAAGTTGTCTCTCGATACTCCATGTCTGCAACCTAAGGGCCTTGAGACATCATCTCCTTCGTTATCCCTAAGAGTTAAGGATAACACCTCCTATAGATGCAGTGCTCATGGCTAAGTTCCAAAAGAGGAACATCATGGCCAAGAGGACTATCCTTGATGCAGTCAAGGACCATATCATTCCTCATATTTCTGGTAAAAAGTTTGCATTTCATATGTGGCAGTCATTAGGAGGTCTTTACCAGAGTCCTAACCAGAACCTGAAGATGGTATTCCAGGAGAAGTTAAGGGGCACCAAGATGATGAAGATTGATTCAGTAACCTCATTCCTCACGATATTTTCTCAGATTTGTGATGAGTTGGCAGCGGTTGGAGAGATAGTAGATCCCTCGGAGTTGGTAAGGACAGCCTTAAATGGATTTTCCAAACCTTGGGAGAGTTTTGTACGAGGCATCGTGGAGAGAGAGCATATGCCCAGTTGAGAGGAGCTCTGGGATGACTTTGTGCAGGTGGAGCTTAGAGATGGCTCTGGATATTCTAGTCAGCAGCAGGGTGGTGATGGTGATGAGGGTGATCTTGCTCTTTTGGCAAAGGGAAAGAAGAAGACCAAGAAGGGGCCCAAGGATGGGGCCAAGCAGCAGCAGTAGAAGGATATGAGCAAAGTGAAATGATTTGCTTGTAACTAGTTGGGGCACTATGTTGGACACTGTCCAAACAGGAAGAAGAAGAAGCAGGGTGGTACTGCAGCAACAACAAAGGAGGACAAGTTTGCCTCTCAGTTTGAGAGGGAGTGTTCCTTTATAGTTTGTGGTTCGATAGTTGAGTCACCATCCAACGTCTGGTACATTGACAGTGGAGCATCGAGTCACATGTCAGGTGTGAGAGAGAGCTTCACTAATCTCAGAGATACAGAGATGAAGTTGGAGATAGTGCTTGGAGATGACACCATAGTCAAAGCGACTGGGGCATAGTTTCCTTTCAGAAGAAGTTGATGTCACCCTTGGTGTTCAGGGATGTATTGTATGTCCTGGGGTTGAAGAAAAATCTCATTTCAATTTCCTCCATCCAGGATAAGGGGTTTGAGGTGTCCTTCAGAGGGACAGAGGTCCTCATTCTCCCTAAGGGGTCCAGTATGACTCTTGGTAGAGTGATTGGGACACGAGAGGGGAACCTCTATAGATTGCTTTTTCAGCCTTTGTATGCTTTGGCGAGTAGCAGCAGCAGCAGTCAGTTGTGTGAGCTATGGCATCGGAGGATGGCTCATTTGCATCATGGAGCTCTGAGATCGCTAAGAGATACTGTGATAGGCTTGCCACAGTTCAGCATTGAGCATCAGGAGGTATGCAGAGGGTGTTCTCTTGGTAAGTACACCGAGACTTTCTTTCCCAGCAGTGACAGGAGATCAGTTGGGGTACTAGACTTGATACACACAAATGTGTGTGAGCCCATGTCACGAGTTTCCTTGGGTGGTCGAGAGTATTATGTTACTTTCATTGATGACCACTCCAAGAAGACCTGGATCTATTTCCTAAAGACCAAGAGTGAGATCTTCAAGAGGTTCCAAGAGTTCAAAGCTCTTGTGGAGAACCAGACAGGAAAGAAAATCAAGGTTTTGCAATCGGACAGTGGAGGTGAGTATACCTCCACGAAGTTTGCAGATTTTTGTACCCAGCATGGTATCAAAAGGTCGTTGACCATTCCTTACAACCCACAGTAGAATGGGGTTGCAGAGAGGAAGAACAGGGCCATAGTTGGTGCAACGAGATCGATGTTGCATGATTAGGCACTTCCATTCTACTTATGGGCAGAATCTTGTAGTATTGCAGTATATCTGCAGAACATGAGTCCCCATAGAACTTTGGGGAGGAAGACTCTTGAGGAGGCCTTCACAGGGAGCAAGCCTGATGTTGAGCACCTTCGCATATCTGGGTGCTTGAC
>WSFP011251345.1:0-56375 GCA_009831015.1 Picea engelmannii | reverse complement strand
GTAATCTTTTCTCTATTCGAAAAGTTATGGACAGAAAAATACCCTTCTAGTAGATTCAACCACTTGTCTACAACATATGCGTCTATATGAACTTCAAATACAAGAACATAAAATTTGATTTTTACCTTTAAGGGGGCGACACCTCCGCTCTAAGAAGACACGTCGCCTGTTGGTAGCCGCCGAGGGATTTGCGCGAAAATATCCATCATCTTGTTCCTCTGTTGCGTAAGGGATTCCTCAAGAATTTTTTTGAAAGGATCTCCTGTCTCGTCATCTTTCTTTTCTCCTGCCATGAGAGGTCGCTTGGGCGTGCGCGAGATTTTGTCCTCAAGAGAAACAAACTCGAGACCCAATTCTTTGTACTCCGACCTCATTGGGGACATGCATTAAGACGATAAGGAGTAGACCACTCTGATACCACTGATCCAAATTTTATGAGTAGAAATAAATGTCTACAGATTATTTACAAATGATTAACATAGAATAATAGAGATACAGTAAAAATGGTTTTCTACTCAATAAGGAAATAAGATGAAACTGTAAAATGCAGTGGAAAGCAAGCTTGCTAGAATGGTGGCGACTTATCTCTGAGAAGAGATGTGACGGTTGTGCTCATTCGCAAGAAAAATGGATACAATGAGGCTCTGGAGGCCTTTTTACAGTGAATAGGATTGTCAAAAACCCTAGACATCCAAAAACCTAACCCTAGGAGATGAAGCACCAAAAGTCATGTGGGCCCCATTTGAGTAAGTCAGTACGTCAACTTCTTGGGGTCATAACTTTTGCATACGATATCTGTTTGACACGCTCAATGCATCGTTAGAAATATCTATCCAAGGACTACAATTTTGGTGAGAGCAACATCAAAGGAACTTCCATGTTGCTCCATGTTTTCCCAAAAAACACCGTTTAGGGCCTCAAAACGGCTCCGAAAGTCCAGGACCCGAAAAACTGCTAAAAATAGTAAATTACCAAAATTGTCAGAAAACTATTTTGAGCCAGTTAGAATAGGTGGGTGGCCACTGATATCCACTTGCATAAAATATCCACAAAGATAATGAGTATACATGATTACATGTGGAGGTCATTTTAGAGCATATGAAAATATGAACTATTTCAAAATTTGACATAGGTTTGTCATTGCGTCACCAGGTGATTTCTACAACCCAGTATGAGAGAGATGTGTAATTCCTTATGTACTTAACATGGATTTGACACATGAAATTTAAATAAATATTGATAACAAAAAATATATTTCAATGTCGACCATAAATAAAATATTTCAATCTCCACCTTAAGTAAAATATTTCAATATCAACTTTATATATAGCAATTGGAAGTAAAACAATTCTTATGATCTATCATGCATAGAGAGGGATTGAGTCCATCAAGGTGAAAACATTTTTTATATTGCAAAAACTTGAGGAAATGTTTGCACCTCGAGGGATTTGATCCCTTTCAGTGTATGATAGATTTGGAGTTAAAATGGATCTACACTGGTTTATACAAAGTGATTTAATGTATAAAATATTTTAAATGTTAAAATTTAAAAGAAAACTTTAAAATTGTTCAAATAAATACAAATTGAAACTTATAGTGATAAACAAATTTGCTACAAACATATGGTTTGTTTATTGAAGGGAGTAAATGTGTTAAATATGGAGGAAATATTGATTCAATGAAATCAAGAAATTTTGATTAAAAGCCTATTAAAATATGTCACAAAAAGATAAATGGATGCTCATATGAGTCAACAAATATAAGCAACTATGGTGCTACTTATAGTTGATACCTACCATGCATTTTATTTGGAAACAAAAATAAACTTTATTGGTAAACAAAAAAAAAGTGTATAACATCTTTCAATGGTAGACATTTAGAAGTGTTTTTATTGTTAATGGTAAACTGTAGCAAAGCATACAATCGTAACAAATACATATACAATGATTTACTAAGTTTAGCATTTTCCACTTGCCATAATATAACCCACAATTTATTCCTACATACAAAACTATGTATTCAAAAGAAAAATCACCAAATCGTTATAGAAGAAAAACAAAATTATGGAAATCATGGCCACCAAATGCCTAGGCTCAAGAGATTGCAATTACGATTAAATGTCTCACTGGGAATCTTTAAATAGAACAAACTGCAACAAAGTGATGCTTACAAAATCCATCCAAATTTTCTATAAGTATATGATTTTTAATAGTCTTAACCAAATACACTTAATGAAATATGTGATAATTTAGTCGACTACTTAATTTCCACAAAAATGAGTATTCATCTACTCTATTGCATTAAAAAAATGGTCACATAAAGGACCAATTTGTAAACATGAAAACAATGCAGTGGGTATTGTCTTTGTCATTTAAAACCTTCCAAGCTATTTCCCGTTCATATGAAGTGGGCATGCCCATACATGAGAATATCCTAGTTGGTAGATAAGCATAGCCCTGCATCAAATGTGATTTCGCAAATCATTTAAGAGTATAGTACTTTAGAGTTTGTGTATACTTCTAACCTAATCTATTTAGTTGTTCTTATTGCAAATATTGTGAGAAAGAAAAGAGTATTTAACTAACATCATCTATTGGATAATTTGACCATAATATATAAAACATTTGTGACCATTTTCATCAAGAATTTTGTCCAAATATATATTTAGCAATTTGCAACCAAGGTTGTTTCAAGCATATCCAACCCTACTTAATTTGCAAATATAAAAACATGCAATGCCATCAATTTCACAAAAGATAAGCCAAATACCTAAAGTTCTATCCTCTTTTAAAGTCTCATATGAAATTATTAACTTCTTAAAACAACATATGATTGTATTTGAAGGGTGCCAAAATAGTTTCAACACAAACTCACTCCCTTTATAGTCAAATCAAATAGGTCTACCCCTATGTTGAATCTAGCCAAAAAATTGTATTTAGCTCTCAACACAAATACATTTCAATTTAATATCTTAATGAAATAGATAAACCAAAAATAAAATATAAATTCTTAGAATATAATCAACCCAAAATTGAGCAAGACCTTAGCATATATAATTTTGTATATAAAATATGTGACACATATAAACTCTATCTATAATAATATTAGAGACCTATGTGATGTACTACACATAAACAATGTACATATAAATAATAATCAACACATATAGATATATTCCTTTGTGTCCATTATAAGAACAATATATATAATCAATATTATAAACCTATGTTTCTATGTATATTGCAAACATATTGTATATCCAATTAGTAATAAAGAACCACACTTTATATGCATTGCACACATAAACATTGTATATCTAACAACAAAATAGATCTATGTTTCTATGTGCATTATACACCACAATAGAGAACTACATTTTTATATGCATAAACTGTGTATACACGTCATAAAGTCTAAGAGAGAATATGCACAAACATAAATTTATCAAAAAATTGCTTTCATTAATGAATACTGAATTCATTCCTTAATAGAAAAGCCAAAATGGATGAAATCCCACCCATTGTAATACCCCACCTCCCCTTTTTTAAAGCCAAGGTCACAGATCAAGACTGTTGTATAGCACTGTGAATATATTCTTGTTAACTGATGGGTGGAGACATACCCTTAGTAGTGAAATGAGAATTAGGGCAAGTTGATACTTATGAGTGACAACAACCACATTCAAGATCAATAGAGCCAACGTCACAACAAAATAATAGCATCATTTTTGCACATGTTTACAGGGAAGAAAATCAAGAGGCTGGTATATTATCTAAAAAGGAATTAGAGGAACGTCTTGGTGTGATTTCTTTCCTCCAGTGGATGGAAATATATGATGGACCAAAAGCTTATATTCAGGTGTACTAGTCTTGCTACAACTTTAGGATGTCCAACTTTCTTCTTTGGGGATTGGATTTTGTATCATCTCTCTTTTGGCTAGCTTTGGATTTTGTCTTGTGACTGTGGGGAACTGGTTTTTTCTCCATTTGAGCAAGTCTTGTTGGCTCTTGTTTTGTTTTGGACAATCAACTTTTAGATCTCCGTAATCATATGTCTCTTAGGAACAAGGACATGATGTATTTTTTTTTTTTGGATTGATGTTTCTAAGGCTAGGCCTTGTCTCTATGTAATGGATCTATAGACGATGTAAACTGATTATATATCTTAATATAATGCATAATTTTCTTTTGGAAAAAAAAAACAAAACAATAACATAAATCCAAGGCGAAATACAAAATCAATAATAGCATAGATGTTAAGGTGAAATAGAAAATCAATAGCATAGATGCCACACATAATAAAAAAAGATGTGTCTATGCATTGTGCACATATATCTTATATTAGTTATGCAGTAGGTTTATCTTAAATTTTGTTTTGGGATGATGCATTTAGGAAAGATTGTGATATTATATAGAAATCAATAAAGGGTTTTCTTCTTCTTTTAATTTGGTTGAATACTAGGACTAGCAAGGCTAGTGAGTAGCATAGTCTCTGCCAAATTGATTTGTATACTTTATAAACAAAGATATCAATAGGGTTGCATGTATATTGGAAATCATAGTTTATTTGAATAGTGTATTATTTAACATCGTAGTTAATACAAAATCGTGGGAATGAAGTCATATTCATAACAAATGTTTTTTTTCCATTTTTATAATTATAATTTAATTTTTTTCATCCACTTATATTCATTTTTATAATTATACTTTAATTTTTTTTATCTCAATAATATATTTTAATGTTGAAATTTAATTAGATGTTTTAAACACTTTAAATAATCTTAAAGTGTGATCCAAAATGTGAGAAGAACTAAATATTCTCCAATGTTATAAAATTGAACACACTCCACTTCAATATGAAATGTTTGAGTCTATTCTACCGGAGGCATGTCATCACATTTGAAAGTTGTAATAAGTTTCAGTAGTAGTACATCAAAAATCTATACAAGTCACTCTTGGCCGAATATCTACTTGTTTTCAGGTATTGCATATCCATGTAGCCATAACTTCCCTTAATCACAACGATTGCAAATTGATTATTTTTTATAGTGGAAAATTAGTTATCGTCCACCGAAAAAAAAATTGCAGACTTAATATAACGTTGTAAAATAAAAAGTTTTAGAAAAAATTGAAATGAAATTAATTAATATCCCATGGTTAGTTGGGAAAATACATGTTAATTGAAAGTTACTTCAAAGCTTTGGAAAAAATTGAAACAAACTTAATCAAGATTTTGGATATCAAAGCCTTCAACATATAAAACCAAATTAATTATTATTTTTAATAAATAATCACAATAAAATCTAGATTAACATAGGAAAAATTAAAGTAACAATAGAAAACATACAAGCCTTGATTTTCTAAATTTCACTTCATTGTTAATTAATTTCCAAAAATTCCATTCATCATAAATATTTCCAAACAAATAATGACTAAAAGTAATCATCTATTGGAACATAATTATTAAAAATAATTGAATTATCTCACAATGTTCACGACATTTAATAATTAAATTATCAAATTTTATTAATGCTACATAACTTTACACAAAATCACATGACATGTTACAGGGTTTTCAACACATGGTCATTTCATCTCTACATCTATCACTTTGAAATCTTGCAAGGTTTATCCCTAGGATGGATACTTGGAGCATGAATATACTTATGTAACTCAAAGAAGGTTTACTAACCCAATATATTATCATACAAGAGGAACCCATCGAGAGTAACCTACCATGATTTCCTTCTAGCGATCCTTGTCAATGTCTTCCTGGTTGTCTTAGTCAAACATCAATGCTACTTTGCAATTGCTTTGTTATTCTAGTGCAACTCTACCATAAACATGGGTTGTGTTAGCACTGAGAGTCATTCTCAGATTGTGGGAGGATAATCCCAGTACCCATCAGAGTTTTTGGTGGATGTTGGTTTTATATGAGTGGAGCTCAATGGACAAAACTCAATATATGAATGATGTTCAACACAGAACTGGACAATAAATGCACAGGGAAGTGAGGGCCACATTAATTTCAGTCAGTGAATTGAGTTAAGTGTGACAAAAGGGAAGACTTAGTGAGAAAGGTGAACAAGACTACTATGAGCAGTAAGCTTTCAAGCAACTTGGAGAAGTAAAAATTAGACTCATGATCACTCTTGAGCACAATATTCAGACATTGAAATATGTCCAAAAAACACAGTCACAACAAATGAATGATCAAACCTACATCTCAATGCAGCGATGACAACTCGATTGGATCCTCCATGCCCGAGCCATTCAGTGTAAGCAGGAGAAAAATAACAAGGGAGACGACTAAAACTGGTCACGATACCACTGTAATCAAACCTACATTATAATAGCATAACAACCCTTGATTGGATCCTCCAAGCCCAAGTGTTTTAGCACAGTTTTTACAGAGAGATGAAAAGAAGCTAACTTCTATTAACATGAAAGTCTCAAATTTGATACATAACTAGAGAACAGTTCTGGCATCAAAAAATTACAAAACAGGGAGCTTTGCTCAACCAGTTGATGACCTTAACAAAATATCAAAACTATCTATTTATACTCAGATCAGTCCCTGACTATCACGAGTGTGATCTCATCACTACATTCAAATGATTTCATTCGAGAAGTCTTCTATCAGACTATGCATGCATCCCTTTGTCAAACACGAGCTTAGATCGACATGGGTCTACAGGGAAATATGTCCATAAAGGTACCATGGATGATGGTTTAGTCCCCACAGTCGAGCCTTCCATGCCTTCTAATTACTAAGTGAGTTGATATTTCAACCACCAGCCCTTTTATTTATTAACTGAACCCTCGATATCGAGACGAGGCTTAGTTCCTAGGGGGAGGCCACGTGCTACTCTCGGATTGGACACTATATGAGCACATGATTGCAGGGCCATCAAAAGTGATTTGAAATCACACTGCTTTTGGGCTCGCAATCCACCGCCTTCTCCCACATATCAGTTTCTCCAAACCACGATTTCAATTGCGGGACCACTCAATAATTTTATCGATTGAGCAAGTTGCATCCCCACAATGAAGCATGGTTGTTGATCTGGGCGCGATCTGTGATATAGGTGCACCTGCTAAATTTAGCGTTACTGCCAAGCTTAACTTCCCGCCAAATTTAGAATCCTCCAAACTGTGCCCTTGGGGAGGGGGATGGTACTCTTGATGTTGAACAATAACACCTCGCAGAGGATGACCTGTCTCTACTATGCTGACATGTCATGAAAGAGAAGTGACACATGTCACTAAGAAAGAAGCAAATGATATGCTCACAAATGCCTAGACTGAGTGCCACGTGTCACTGTCGAATAGGTTCTTGGTGTCACGAACGATGAGTGCGACACATGTCCATACTGATGACTGCCATGTATCCTCTTATATCAACGATTGAGATCTCGTTCGGGTCTCCGGGCTCTGGGAAAATCAACACTTAAAATTATTTTATCTTGAAGCAAAACAATTAGAGTTAAGGATTTCATGACGCGTAGCCTCCAGATATCAATGAATGAGATCCCTTCATGGCTCCAGACTTTGGGAAAATCAAATCTCAAACCTTGCTTTCCTTCAATGCTTTATCTGGAGTTGGCAATCTATTCATGCGTTTCCACTTGAATCAACGATTCTGCTCCTTCTTAGGGACTTTGACCCCTTCAACCAGATCGACGACCCTTCTTCTCCCTTCTCTATCAATGGCCAAGATCTCCTTTAGGTCTCCCGGCTTAAGGAAAATCAAATCTCAAACCTCACTTACCTTCTGTGCTTTTACCCAAAGTTCTGGATCTAGCGACGCATGGCTTTCTGGAATTGGACAACTGAGACTTACTCTGGGCCTTTGGGATTTGAGTGTTTTGAAAGTGAAACATGAAAAACCCCATGGAGGGAAAACCCTCGAAGCGAAGGATCCATTACCACGTGCTTTGACACTTCGGGACTTCGACCACTTCGGGGCTTCGGGCACTTCGGGACTTTGGGAGGCACTGCCGCTAAGATCAGTGGCTCCTTGCTGATTTTGAGATCAATAGTCCACGATTCCTTCAGGAGTTTGGGCTTCAGCTCTTCAGACGTTTTATGCACTTCTCACTTCGAAAATCCTGAAGCTCATTTCCCTGAACGCTTGGATCAACTGCCACCTATCCCCCTCAATATCAATGACTCATGCTTACTTTGGGGTTTTTCCCCGGAATTATACTTCATGCAACTTTAAGGTTCCGAATGTTAGTGAGTCGTTGATTTGAACTACTCCAGGAATATTCACCGTTGAAATACTAAAACTTACTGTTGCTTGCACTTCAAGCCCAAAATAGACTACTCTAAAAGATGTGTTTTGAGCTCAAGGCTGATACCAGTGCAAGAAAAGGATCGGTTCACCTTGTGACCCTTAGACAGTATTATTTGATAACATTTGGCTCCGCAGGGGATGGCATGCTCCCTACAATCTTCCAAGAGTGCGTAGTTCCAGTGCCTTAGTTGTTGGGCTATGGAGTCTAGCTCAAAACTTTCGACGAAGAAAACAGGGAAATATGTACACTATTCTACTAAAAAATGAAAACAAACATATGGGCTCCATAAGGAGCTAATTTATATACAATACTAGGCTAACTGACTTTTTACAAGGTGCTAGGTGAAAGCAAACTTCCACCATAGCCACCCATTCTGCTTGGTAATATAATTCTTCTCTTTACTACAGATGATCCAGAAAAAACTAGGGAGGTATGACAAAAAAACAAGAACATGGCTTGGAACACTAACCATACCCCCAAATGATGAGAAGGTGAATAATTCTGCAGGCACCAATGGTTTGGGAAAACACAGCTCCATATATATCCCCACAGGCTCAAAAAATTTATAATCAAGGGAGCTCAACTGGCAAGAATTTAATTCATGTCCTTCATTGTGGCTCACCCATCGTTTGATGTTATTAGAGTGTATAGGTGGGTGGAGAACTAATGCAGGTTGGCTAATACCAGGTGATATTTTCTTGTTTACAGGTTCTGGATAGGAGAAAAACCGCCCACTTAGCTCCTCCTTTACATGATGCTCTGTGTCTTCTACGGGTCCAGGATGTCTGATCTCCACCCAATGATTTTCGTTAATGAATAAAGGAAAATGATCTATAGTTTGGTCTTGGAAATATTTCATGAAACCATACTCACCTGTGAGTATCAGTGAAATAATGCCATTTGAAAATTTCAGAAAATATGAAACATATGACTCTATGTATATGGCCATAGGATCATGAATAACGTGACATAATTATGGTTGCTTTAGAGGACTAGGTTGCTCCTCTGTAAATGCCTCTCTGCCTGCAAATAAATTACCTCCTTGTTCTTTCGAAACCAACTCTTGATCACCAACAATTGCAGTCTCTCCTTCATAAGAATGATCATGATATAATGGTACATCAAGATTTGAAGAATCACAACTATGATCAGCCAAGAATATATAGTTATCTATGCAATCAACCACTACTTCGTGCTCAAAATGTTTTGGAAACTGATCATAAGATTGATATGCATCCATGCCCATAGAAAAATATGCAACTATT
The DNA here is from genome assembly GCA_009831015.1 of Picea engelmannii. NCBI lineage: Eukaryota > Viridiplantae > Streptophyta > Pinopsida > Pinales > Pinaceae > Picea > Picea engelmannii. Next base: position 46,811 of record WSFP011251345.1, on the reverse strand, counting down.
GAAGAATCTGATTCCAAATGTGAATCACACCTACCTCCTTGTTGTTGTTCCAGATATGAATTATACTCACTATCTTCTTGCTCAAAATATGAAACATATTGAAAGTCTTCTTGCTCAGAATCTGAAACATACTGACAGTCTTCTTGCTTATGTAAATGCAAATTTTCATGATATTCTTGCGTACGAACCCCCTTGCCAGCCTTGATTTTCTCTTCGATCTCTTCAACCTATTCAAACACGTGTCTTAAAGATGAAGATTTCCTTTCTCTTAGGAGAAGGACAAGCTCTGAATGTTGATCCATGACATACTACACCATGGAAACAGTCTCTGTGGGCTTGATCTCCACATGCATACTATGATAAACACTTTAAAACCTCATGTTGAAGACAACCAATGCTTCCTCTTCCCCTCTCCTCAAGGCATTAAACTTAAACTAGTACTGATCAAGGGACTTATTCTCACCCCAACACTTTAAAAAATATTTGCATAGCTCGATCCAAGAACCAATAGAACCAGATCCCAAACATTTAAACCACATAGAAACATATCTAGACAAAGAGTGTGAGAACAACTTCATGGTAACATCATCATGAACAATCTCAAACTGATCAACAAAGTTCTCAAAGGCCTGCAAGTGCCTCTCAGGCTGTCTCAACTGTAACATGATCCTCTCCATAAAACCGAGGAAGATACTCAAAGGAATAAAGAGGATAGGGATGCAGGTGATGTGGAAGCCTTAAAGGTTTAAACATCTTGTCTCTAATCTTAGCTTGAAAACTTGTGGCGTAAATATTGGATTTAACAAGAAGATGGGAAGGTTCAATGGTAATAACATAAGGTAATGAGATCTGAGAATATTGTGAATCATTTTCAACCCTGTTAAAGCTACAAGGGTGATCAACTTCAAGAGGAAATCCAATACAAATCTCACTTTTATGAACAGGCTAAGGTGAAGGCACAAGATTACCATATACAACACAAGAAGAGGGCATGTCTTCTTCTTCCAAGGATGGATAAATAAAGGAAGGCTTATTATCAACTAAATAGACAAAGCAGAGGATAATCCTCTTTATATGTAAAGGAAAAGAGAGAAATGAGATGATAAAGAAAAATAGGATTTCATGAGGCAAACTCATAAACTGATACCTGGTCTTCCCCTTTGGTATGGTCATCTTTCTCTCAACATGATCCTCCCCAGTGGAGTCTTTGATTGTGGAGTTGCCAGGTGAATTCTATGCAGTCTGAAAATGTCTGGTCTTTGTTCACCATCAAAAGGTAAGATCTGATCGTTGCCATTCTCCCAGGGAGATTTTCAATCTAGGGAAGTAGCTACAACCTTCTCAAGAAATATTTATTTTCTTGATAATCCTCTTTGGGTCAGCTTCATATGTAGCCAGAGGCATCTGTGGAGGAGACCTCATGTGTCTACCTTTCAGATCCACAACTGAAACAGTGGAGTTGAAACAATGTAGTCTCCGGAAGTTTCAATATTTGATGTACCGAGTTCTAATGCACCTTCATAATCAGTAAGATTTGTCGTTCTATCCTAGGGAAATGTCTTCAATTCGTTCCCTGACAACGATGCCAAGAATGTTAGCACCGAGAGTCACCCTCATATTGCGAGAGGATAAGCCTAGTACCCATCAGATATTTTGGTGGATGTTGGTTTTATATGAGTGGAGGTCAATGGACAAAACTCAATATATGAATGATGTTCAACATGGAACTAGACAAGAAATGCACAGGGAAGTGAGGGCCGCATTAACTTTAGTCAGTGAATTGAGTTTAAGTGTGAGCAAAGGGAACAATTAGTGAGAAAGGTGAACAAAACTGCTATGAGAATCATGCTTTCAAACAACTTGGAGAAGAAAAACTCAGACTCAAGATCACTCTTCATAACAAACTTCAAACACTGAAATATGTCCAAACAACATAATGATCAAACCTACATCATAATGCAGCTACGACAACTCGACTGGATCCTCCATGCACGAGCCATTCAGTGTAAGAGGGAGAAACATAACAATGGAGCTGACTAAAACTGGTCATGATACCACTGTAATCAAACCTACATTACAAAAAAACAACAACCCTCGAATGGATCGTCTATGCCCGATTATTTTAGCACCATTTTTACAGAGAGATGAAAATAAATTGACTTCTATTAACATGAAAGTCTCAAATTTGATACATAAATAGAAAACAGTTCTGGCATCAAAATATTACAAAATAGGGAGCTCTTATCAAGTAGTTGATGACCTTAACCAAATATTAAAACTATCTATTTATACTTGGATCAATCCTTGACTATAAAGAGTGTGATCCCATCACTACATTCAAAGCATTTCGTCCCAGAAGTATTCTGTCAGATTGTGCATGTATCTCTCTTTCAAACGCGATCTCGGATCGACATGGGTCTGTAGGAAAATATGTCCATAGGGGTATCATGGTTGATGGTTCAATCCCCACGGTTGGGCCTTCCATGCCTTCTAATTACTGAGTGAGTCGAGGTTTCAACCACCATTCCTTTCATTTATTGATTGAACCCTTGAGATCGGGACAAGGCTTAGTGCCTAGGGGGCACCCACGCGCTGCTCTCAGATTGGACACTATATGAGCACATGATTGCGAGGCCATAAAAAGAGGTTTGAACTCACATTGCTTTTGGGCCCGCAATCCACCTCCTTCTGCCATGTATAACTTTCGCCAAACCACGATTTTAATTGCGGAACCGCTCAATAATTTTATCGATCGAGCAAGTTGCATCCCCGCAATGAAGCATGCCCATTGATCTGGACGTGGTCTGTGATCTTGGAGCACCTTCTAGATTTAGCACTACTTCCAAGATTAACCACCAAGTTTAGAATCCACCAAATTGTGCCCTGGGGGAGGGGGACGCTACTCTTGACGTTGAACAATAACACCTCCTGGAGGATAACCTTTTGCTACTATGTTGATGTGTCATGAAGGAGAAGTGACATGTCTCACTAAGAAAGAAGTGAATGATATTCCCATAGATGCCTAGACTGAGTGCCACATGTCACTGTTGAATAGGTGCATGGTTTCACGACTTATGAGTGCGCCACATGTCCATACTGATTACTACCATGTATCCTCTTAAATTGACGACTGATATCTCCTTCGGGTCTCCGTGATCCGAGAAAATCAACACGCAAACTTATTTTCCCTCGAAGAAAAACATCTAGAGTTAAGGATTTGACGACGCGTGGCCTCTGGATATCGATTACTGAGATCCCTTTGTGGCTCTGGACTTCAGGAAAATAAAATCTCAAACCTCGGTTTCCTTCAACACTTTTACCCGAAGCTGGCGATCTATTGACGCGTGTCCTCTTGAATCAATGGTTGTTCTCCTGCTTTGGGACTTTGATCCCTTCAACTAGGTCAATGGCCCTTCTTCTCCCTTCTTGATCAACGACCAATATCTCCTTTGGGTCTCCGAGCTCTGAAAAAATCAAATCTCAAACCTCGCTTACCTTCTATGCTTTTACCTGAAGTTCTAGATCTGGCGATGCATGGATTTTTGCAATCAGACTATTGATACTTACTCCAGGCCTTCGGACTTTGGGTGTTTTGAAAGTGAAACATGAAAAACCCCACGATGAAAAAAACCCCAAAGTGAAGGATTTGCTGCCACGTGATTCAACACTTCAGGACTTCAGCCACTTCAGTACTTCGTGCGCTTCAGGACTTTGGGAGGCACTATCGCTAAGATCAACGACTCCCTTCTGAGTTTGAGATCCATGATTGCTTTGGGAGTTCAGGCTTCGGCTCTTCGAAAGTTTTATGCACTTCTCACTTTGAAACTCCCAAAGCTCATTTCCCCAAACACTTGGATCGGCTGGCACCTGTCATTTCATGTTAATAGAAGTCATCTTCTTTTCATCTCTCTGTAAAAATTGTGCTAAAACACTCGGGCATGGAGGATCCACTTGAGGGTTTTTATACTGTTGTAATGTAGGTTTGATTATAGTGGTATTGTGACCAGTTCTAGTCATCTCCCTTGTTATCTTTCTCCCTCTTACACTAAATGGCTTGGGCATGGAATATCCATTTGAGTTTTCGTATCTACATTGTGATGTAGGTTTGATCATTGTGTTGTTTTGACTGTGTTGTTTGGACATATTTCAGTGTCTGAATATTTTTCTCAAGAGTGATCTTGAGTCTGAGTTTTTCTTCTCCAAGCTACTTGAAAGCTTGATGCTCATAGCAGTCTTGTTCACCTTTCTCACTAAGTCTTCCCTCTGGTCACACTTAAACTCAATTCACTGACTAAAGTTAATGTGGCCTTCACTTCCCTGTGCATTTCTTGTCCAATTCCGTGTTGAACATCATTCATATATTTAGTTTTCTCCATTGATCTCCACTCATACAAAACCAACATCCACCAAAAACTCTTATGGGTATTGGGATTCTCCTCCTACAATATGAGGGTAACTCTTAGTGATAACATTCTTAAGAATTTTGTCTGAGCAGTATTCTGTCAGACTGTGCATGTATCCCTCTATCAGACATGAGCTCAGATCGGCATGGGTCTGCAGGATAATATGTCCATAGGGGTACCATGGATGATGGTTCAGTCCCCACGGTTGGGCCTTCCATGCCTTCTAATTACTAAGTGAGTCAAGGTTTCAACCACCAGTCCTTGCATTTATTAAGTGAACCCTCAAGATCGGGACGAGGCTTAGTGCCTAGGGGGTATCCACATGTTGCTCTAGGATTGGACACTAAATGAGCATGTGATTGCGAGGCCATCAAAAGTGGTTTGAACTCACACCGCTTTTGGGCCTGCAATCCACCACCTTCTACCACATATTACTTTCACCAAACCATGGTTTCAATTGTGGGACTGCTCAATAATTTTATCGATCGAGCAATCTGCGTCCCCGCAATGAAGCATGGAAATTGATTTGGATGCAGTCTATGATCTAGGCGCACCTGCTAGATTTAGTGCTACTGCCAAGTTTAACTTCCTGCCAACTTTAGAATCCGCCAAACTGTGCCCTGGGGGAGGGGGACGCTACTCTTGACATTGAACAATAACACCTCCCAGAGGATGACCTGTTATTTCTATGCTGACATGTTGTTGGCACAAGGGCAGACCCAGGGTTCCACACTTCAACAATGCACCAAGAAAACCCTAACGACCGACCATTTCAACAACACCTGCGAATCAAATGAAGTCTCACCCGAGGTAGAGGTAGGGGTGGTTGTAGGACTCAAGTGTCTACAACCTATCTGGGACACATATCTATGATCACAGTACTTAGCATGGCACTTAGGAGTTAACATTCATCAGTATTTAACCCTTAATCACCTTGTAGGTCCAAACCCTAATTACAGAACATCGTAGTATTCCATAAGATCTAACACATCCAAGCACTTAGCACATAGAAATAGATCAGATCTAGCATTCGTTCACATTACTAAGAACCAAGCTACTATATCAGATGCATTCGACATACATAAAGATGACAACACTAAGCATAAATTACATCAATCACACAAAGCAACCTTAACACAAGATATACGTGATTCACCCCCAGCGTGGGGCTATGTCCACCAACTCTTCTTCTTCTTTATTATATTTGTTCAATGCACAAAGCCACACAACCCACTCCGCATAGGACAGGGGATCTGCATGCACCTCGCCAGATCCTCCTTCCTTGAGTTAGGTCACAACACAAAGCCTCTTTATGATCTCTTTCACTTAGCTCTACAAGTTCTCTACTACTTACATTACTTGCACTCAGCACAATATATCTCTTAGCTCCACATTGCCCCCTAATTACATCGCCTAGATTTCTATTTATACATTACAAAAGGGGCCAAGGCATGGGTAAACCCATGAGCCAACATCCCATACCCATTACATAAACCCTAAACCCAAAAATCCCTAAAAAGGGGGTGAGATCCCGCGATATCCACTTCGCCTTGCACTCTGCATTTGACAAGCTTGTCGAAGTCCCAAAAATGGTCAAACATGAACAAGGTTCTCCAAAACTTGGTCAAGGTCCAAGAGGTCCCCAACACTCATTTGTGACTTTTCCTGAGTCACTTTGATCTGGGTAACTCTTCCTCAAAGGCATCGAGCTTGGCTCAAGCAGCCTTAGCCTATTGCTTCGCTAGAGCCTCCTACTCGGTGAACTCCTAAATAACCTTCTTAGTCACAGGTTCTTCTAAGCACTGTTCTACTATGGTGACCACTTGTTCTAGTTTTTCACCTCATCCTTTAATTTCCTCAAAAAGTGTGCAAGCTTCATCCTTCAGTGGCTGGAGCTTCTGAGTCACTTCCATGACCTTACTGTGGATGGCATGGAACTATTGTTGAACGATGCATTGTTCTTGGGACCTTTTCATCCTCTTTACTGCTGATAATGGCTTCAACTGAGCTTTCACTGTTGTTTCTTGCTTCTTTTCCTCCTGGAGCTGTGACTCTAGTGTCCTTAGTTCAGGGTCCTCTCCAAGGTGCTTGTAGTTCTGTGCACTTAGACTACTAAGATGTTTGCATTCTAAGGTGAGTGACTTGATTCTCTGGACTGCGATTCAGGCAATTTCTTCTCTCTGGTCTCACACTTCCTATGGAGTGCTTGGCATTGATTGTAACTTGAGTTCTTCTACTCTTTGTTGAAGCTGTTGAATGGCTTCAACAAGCTTCTCCACCTGACTCTCCACTAGGTGTTCTTCCATCTGTTTTAAGCCTGTCATAGAGTGAATTTCTCTAGTGACTGATTCTTAAACTCCAATCTTATCTGCGAGCAACTATTTTTTGTCCTTCTAGATCTTCGCTCTATCCTCTGCAAACTTCGCCAAGAGGTCCTCTTTTTCTTATTGCACAGCCCAGTGTTTCTCTATGGTTTCCTATTTTGCTTGCTTCAATGCCTTTGTGTCTTGTTCTTTTTCTTCCTGGAAATAATGAAGGTGAGCTTCTGTCACATCTGCTATCCTGCGTATCTAGGAAGGTTCATCTCCCAACTCTGTTCCTTCTGATGGAAGAGGCATAATAGACACTGCGCGGCTGGAATAGATGGCTTCATGTACCCCTTTCAACTCTGTTGAAATCCTATCATACATGGTTTCCTATTTTTCTTCGTTGCATTGTAATATATCCTCTGAGGTGCGTAACACAACAACAATGATAAGATCAATGTCATCCACTGTTAACACAGTCTGAAATGGAAATTTATTAGATTTTGACTTCTTGCGCGATATAGGTTTCATGGGGGGGACCTTTCTTTTCTTGGATGTCTAACCTACATCAAGGGGATCCCTAGGCGGTGTTACTTTTCCCTGCTCTGGTTTTTCTTCTTTCACATCATTCTCTTCCTTGTCTACTTCTTCACCTCCTCCCGCTCCAGGTGAATCTGAAGCAGTTTCTTCTGATGTGTTGTTTGGCTCCTGTACCTCTTCCTTGTTTTTCCTTCTGCTACTACTGGGTGCATCATATTCTTTGCAAGTGACCACAAGACTGTTGATGAGGTTGAGGTTAGATAGTTCTGCTTGGTCAACTGGTATAACGAACTTTGCGGGTGATTCCTTAGTTATTTCTTCCATGTCCTCCTTAGTGGGCTTATAATAGGATTGAAGCTCTTCTTTATGTTCGTCTCTGCGCGCAATGATATAAATAAAATTCCTATCTGCGTAGAAATTTACAAATGGCTTGAACCTATGCAGGGTGTTTGATGTCATACGAGGAAAATAATCAACAACCCTCTTCAACTACAGGTAATAGGTGTGGAACGCCATCTTTGACTACCATTTCTTAGTCATGTCGCTCGAATACTATAGCGTAGTGAACTTCGCAGCTAAGGGTTTAGATGGCTCAATTTCAGGGAAGGTCGCACCTTCCGGCATCTCCCAAGCAATGAAGGCAATGAGGATAAACAACCAACTGAAATGGAACTCATATCCTTGATCCTGAGCTTCAGGATAGTATTGTTCTAATTGGTTGACGAGGTAGTTCACCCAGTTCATTTGTAGTGCTTCAATGCATTTTCCCGCGAGGTCAACAATGAAATCTATGACCTACGTGGGTCTGTTCTTCCTTACTAGATTACCAAAAATCAACTGGAAGGGTAAGTGCACTACATCTTTCTGGATGGAAGCTACCTTGTAGCCTCGCTTCCCCTTCTTCACATCCCCATAGGTGTCTTTGATTCTCTGTGCCAGGGCGCGATCTGCAACCTTTCCTAGATAAAAGTCTCGTGGGTCTATTCCTTGCATGCTTAATCCGGTGATCCAATGGATCAATGCCTGATTCTATGGTGATGCGTCTGTCCAACCACAAATAACTACAATGGAAGCAAGACACCATGAATTTAACACACGCGTTAACCTCCTGATGCCTTCCAAAATGGGGTATCTTCATTACATTAAGGATGGTGAGCTCTCAATAAGAACTACGTGAAAGATATTGGGTATGTGTTATATTCTTTGCACGAGTAGTAGTGTCATGTATTCAAGTGGTTTTTTCGGCACAATTTTTTTTTTTCCTCGAGAAACATGATACCTACCTTAGGAAACGTGTCATGTATTTAGGTGGTTTTTTCGGCACATGGTTTTTGTCAATGGTTTTCTATTTCTGGTTAAGGAATTAGGGTTTTAGACTAATCTAGGTCATTGGGTTAGGGATTTGGATGCCGCTGGCTCCTATATGTATATTGTATTGTAAACAATGTAACAAAATGAATGAATATAATATATGCTAGTTTTCCTGGTTTGTGTTTCCTGGGGAAAAATCTCTGTGTAATGTTTGTATTTGCCATTGTATCTTTTCTGTTCTTTTCTGAATATCTGTTTATAGTAGACATTGTACAAGGTTAGGATTTACATTTGGTATTAGAGATTTTTTGGCTTCAGGGGGACACCCTTGTGGTCAAGCGTTTGGCTCGGGACTATGATAAGCCTTGTTACAGTGGGAGATCTACGATATTGTTTTTCAGGTGAAAAGAAATGGCAAACAATTCGAAGATGGAGATCGAGAAGTTTAATGGGAAAATATTTGAGCCGTGGAAGCTCAAGATGGAACATCTTTTGGTGGATAGAGATCAGTGGATCACGGTAGATCCAGGTACTGCACCTATAGGAACTTCTGCAGATGACTAGAAAAAGATGGATTGGAAGGAAAAGAGAACAATCCGACTGTGTCTCTCCAATTCATTATTATTGAATGTGTCAGAGGAAGCTACAGCCAAGGATTTATGGGAAAAGTTGGGGAAGTTGTATCAGTCTAAGTCCCTAGTAAATAAACTATTCCTGAGAAAGAAGATGTATAAATTGAGGATGAGAGATGGACACTCGATGGTAGAGCATTTGAACGCCTTCAATACTGTGGTAAGTCAGTTAGTATCTATTGAGATTAAAATTCCAGATGAAAATAAATGTATCAATTTTTTGTGTTCTTTACCAGACTCGTGGGATAGTCTGGTTGTGGCCATAGGTAGTAATACAACTTCTTTGAAGTTTGAAGAAGTGGTCTCATCCTTGTTGTCAGAGGAGATGAGATGAAATAATATGGAAGGACATAACAAAAATGCATTATTTGCAAGAGGACATTCCTAGGAAATAAATAGATCTAATTTCTCAAGTGGGAGATATAAGTCTAAGGGTAGATCTAAATCTCCTATAAAGTTTGTAAGGGTATGTTGGAGGTGTGGAAAAGAAGGGCACTATAAGAAGCAGTGTAGATCCAAAGTTGAGAAAAAGAAGGGATCTAAAGAATATTCTTCTACAGAAGAAAATACCTCCAAGGAAGAATGAGGGGATGTGTACTTGGCCTCTTCAAGCACACATGTAGATCATGAGGCATGGTTGATTGACTCTGGTGCATCCTTTCATATGACTCCCCACAGGGAGCGGTTATGGGAATATGAACAATATGATGGAGGTAATGTTTTCTTAGGTAATGATTCGACAACCAAAATCATAGGAAGAGGAAGGGTCAAGTTGAGACTCATAGATGTAAAGGATTAGAACACTACCTGGTGTTCTACACATCCCAGGTATGGCCAAAAATTTGATTTCTATAAGAAAAATGGAAGATGCAGGGGTAATAACAATTTTTGAAAATGGAACTTGCAGGATGGTTCAAGGAGCAATGGTGTTGATGAAGGGAGTTTGGTTTGGAACTCTGTATAAGCTACTAGGAAGCACTATTAGTGATGGGTGTAATAGCTCCATTGTTCCTGATATTTGAGTTGAAGAAGAAGTAACTTCTACATCCTCTGAAGAAAAGGTTATGTTGTGGCATCAAAGACTGGGGCATATCGGAGAGAAGGGTCTTCGACTACTACACGGTAAATGTATGGTTGAAGGTATGTCTAACTTCTCTCTGGATTTTTATTTCTGTGAACATTGTCTATATGGGAAGTAGAATCGGGTAAGATTCCCCTCTCATGCAATGAGGGCAGAAGGAATTTTACAACTAGTTCACAGTGATGTTTTTAGACCTCTGTCGGTCCCATCATTGGGAAAATCTATGTACTATGTCTCATTTATAGATGACTTCTCAAGGAAAACTTAGATATATTTCCTCAGGAAGAAATCTGAAGTCTTTGACAGGTTTAAAGAGTTTAAGGCTCTTGTTGAGAATCAAACAAAGAAAATAATTAAGGTGCTGAGAATAGATAATGGAAGAGAGTTCTGCAGGAATGAATTTGAAGAATTCTGTAAGAAGTGCGGTATAGCAAGGAAGAAGACTACTCCATATATACCTTAGCAGAATGGAGTTGCAGAAAGGATGAACAGGACGCTGATGGAAAAATAAAGGTGTATGCTTAGTGGTGTTGGGGTAGGGAAATAATTCTGGGTAGAGGCAGTGGGTACTGCATGTTATCTGGTCAATAGATCACCCTCATCATCATTGGGTGACAAGACTCCACAAGAGGTATAGACTGGTAAAGAACCTTCTCTCACACATCTTAAGGTATTTGGCTACGATGCATATGTTCATGTTCCAAAGGAAAACAAGAGTAAGCTGGATAAGAAGGCTGAAAAATGTATCTTTATTGGATATAAAGATGGTCTCAAAGGTTATAATATTTGGAACCCAGAAACTAAAAAGGTAGTGTATAGTCGATATGTGGTTTTTAGAGAAATGAAGGATGTTGTTAAATAGGAAGTCCTACCAAGTAAGGAAGAACCAGAGAAGATAGAGTTTGATTTAAAGGATGATGAAGCATACTCTACAGAAGAACATGAATCAAAAGAAGAGGATCCTCATACTCCAGTATTGAGGAGATCAGATCGAGAAAGAAGGCTACCAGAAAGGTATAATCCATCTGATTTTTGTTCAAATTTTTCTTTGACTATTACTGATGATGATCCTAGAACTGTCAGGGAGGCAGTGGATTCAGAGGATGGAAATCTTTGGAAAAGGGCCATGGAAGAAGAAATGGCATCTTTGGATAAGAATGAGGCTTGGGATCTAGTGGAGTTTCCAATTGGAAGAAAGCCCATTGGCAACAAATGGGTATTTAAAAAGAAGCTGAATACAGAAGGAAAAGTGGAGAAATACAAAGCTTGGTTAGTAGCAAAGGGTTATTCCCAGGTTGAGGGAATTGATTTTGGTGAGATTTTTTCTCCTCTTGCCAAGTTAACCTCTCTAAGATTTATGTTATTTGTTGCTACTACATTTGATTTTGAATTAGAACATGTGGATGTGAAGACAACATTTCTTCATGGGGATCTGGAAGAAGAAATCTTTATGAAGCAACCATAAGGTTATGCTATGAAAGGAAAGAAGGAGATGGTATGCAAGCTAAAAAAGTCCCTATATGGTTTAAAATAATCACCAAGGATGTGGTATCAAAAATTTGATACTTATATAGTGGGACTTGGCTTCATAAGAAGCAAAGAGGATCACTTTCTTGTATTTGGTCTTGTATGTGGATGACATGTTGTTGATAGGAAACAACAAGGAGATTATCCAGGATGTGAAAACTCAGTTTTCCTCTAAATTCAACATGAAGGATCTTGGTGCTTCAAATTTCATTTTGGGCATGTAAATTAAAAGAGATCGAAAAAAGAGGAAGCTCTGGTTAAATAAGAGAAAATATGTCGATACAATATTGCAGAGGTTTAATATGCAGGAATGTAAACCGATCAAGGTTCCTATTCCTATTGGTATAAAGTTATTTGGGGATCAATGTCCCAAGACACATGAAGAAGAGGAGGACATGTCTCATGTTCCATATGCTAGTGCAGTTGGCAGTTTGATGTATGCAATGGTCTGTACTAGACTGGACATTGCACATGCAGTGGGATTTTTGAGCAGGTATATGTCAAAACCAGGGAAGGAGCATTGGACAATAGTAAAAAGGGTTTTTAGGTATTTGCGTGGCACTGCTAGCTATGGATTGTGCTATGAAGGAAGACCGGGATTGGATAGAGTGGTCAATATACATGGCTTTGTGTATGCAGACTGGGCTGGAGATTTGGATCGTAGGAGATCTACAAGCGGGTATGTGTTTAACCTGTTTGGAGGAGCAATAAGTTGGATGAGCAAAAGACAGGCTATAGTGGCACTTTCAACTACAAAATCTGAATACATGGCATCCACTCATGCAAGTAAGGAAGCAGTATGGTTACAATGATTGTGTTTAGGTATTGGGTTGGTACAACAAGTTGTAAGGATAGAGTGTGACAGTCAGAGTTCAATTTTTCTGGTGAAGAACCTTGTTTATCATTCAAACACAAAGCACATTGATGTTCAATATCACTTTGTGAGAGACATGATTGAAGAAAAGAAAGTATCACTGATGAAGGTGGACACTTTGAAGAATGTTGCAGACTCATTAACAAAATCTATGAGCACTGAGAAGTTCTCTTGGTGTAGAGGATCCATGGGCATTGTTGCCCTGGATTTTTGACTATGTAACCCTGTAACCCCCTGTATGCAAAATAAAATTCTTCCTCGAGAAACGTGACACCTAACTCGGGAAACGTGTCATGTATTTAGGTGGTTTTTTCGGTACATGGTTTTTGCTGATGATTTTCTATTTTCGGTTAAGGAATTAGGGTTTTGTACTAATCCAAGTCATGGGGTTAGGGTTTTGGATGTCGCTGGATCCTATATGTATTGTATTGTAAACAATGTAACAAAATGAATGAATATAATATATATTGGTTTTCCTGGTTTGGGTTTCCAGGGGAAAAATATCTATGTAATGTTTGTATTTCCCATTGTATCCTTTTTTTTTTCTTTTCTGAATATCTGTTTACAATAGACATTGTACAAGGTTAGGATTTACAAAAGCAACTAGTTCTCTGTGGGCTCAGATAGTCACAATTGGCAAAAGTGTTCTTGGTTCAATGCTCAACGGGATAAATAGACAATGTCATAATAGACTCTTCCAATGGGCAGGAATGCCTCAATCAATGCAATTCCATTCGTTATGGCGCGGTCTCAATGGTTCAATGGAGAATGTTCTATCAATAACTGTGTTTCTAGTTGTTCTGGAGCGTCATTCTAACGGTCAGGGTGCCTCCAATAGTCATATTGCTTCATCGTGGTGAAGTGCCAATCTATGCTGTTATGATATTCGACGAATTTCCAGTTCAAAAAATCTTCCTTCTGCGAGGTCCTCTATGGAACTTCCTGTAAATTCTCTAACTTTTCTTTCTTCTCACTGATCTTTCTGGCTTTCTTTCATGTGATTTGAGTTACTAGTTTCCTCTTTCCATTATTATTCTTATTCGCTCTTAGCATAGTAACTTTTCACTACTGAAGGTATTTCATAGGGTTTGAGGGTAATACTTCTTCTCTTTCTAGGGTAGGTTCTCTACTCTCCTGTATGTACAAGGGTTTCAAGTATTCTTGTGTTCTTTCAACTTCAATGGACAGGTCTCTGGTCCTTAGTAGCTTTGACTTGTCCCCGTGTTTTTCCAGTAATTGTTCTATTCTCCTAGCCATGAAATCTCTTAGTTCTTGTTTTTTCTATTCTAAAGCTTCCTCTTCTTGTTTCCTTCGTATCTGATCTTTTTCAACCCAAGTTTTTCCTAGAAAAATAAGAAATGGGGTGTTGTTCTCAACAAACGTAATGACCTCAAAGTCTTCTTCTGTCAAAGTGCCATGAGAACTCATAGGTATCTGGGTAAGTATGCCACATAGGGTTATCATCTTCCATTTAAACAATCCTATTCCTCCCAATGAAGGAACCATAGCAGGATTTCCCAAAATTTCTCAAGTTCTTTATGTCATGATATTCACCCGTGTTTCCTCATCCATGACACAATCTATGTTGAAGTATTGTATTCTTGTTTCTATTCACTCCTTCTCTTTTAATACCTTTGATAATTTGAAGTCTCTCTGATCAATCAGGGTTTCTTTCATCTGCAATAATACAGTATCTAAGTCTTTCTGGTTCTTGAGCATATTCTTAGTTTCATGGCCCTCCTTGTGGTCTTCTTGTCTCATGTTCATCTTTTCAACTTTAGCAATCATTCTAGGGAAATCTAAAACTTCATGTCCAGTAGCCTTACAACAAAGGCAAATAGGACCTCATCCAGGGCATTACTTAGCAAGATGTTCCGGTCTTCTACAATTATAACAAAGAGTCAATCCTCTCTTTCTCTTGAATGATCCCCAAACTTTATTGTACTACGCACTGGGATCACAGTGGTGGATCTGCAAAAAAATATTTCTAGGATCCTACATCCACATGTTAGTCCAACAATTCTTTCTGTGAATAGGAATAACATATCTTTCACTAGTTCTATCAGATCTATTCATATCAAATATTATTTCCTCTAGCTGTGCCCTAGTTTTCAGACTAGGACAAAATCTATCAAACATACCTACATCTATTTTTTTGCAACAAATTTTTTTCACTTATCTTACCTTTATCAGAGCACAAATCTTTAAGATATTACCTCTTTTCTTCAAATTGGCCTTCTTTTCTTAGCACAGAGCTTCACAAGTCAAGTAGAGTATTGCGCCCTAAAGAAACAGATCTACACACATAGATTTTTCTTTTCTTCAGTTCCCAACAATCATAGTTTTAGGTCATGGAAACGAAACCATTTGTTGGCACAAGGGAAGACCCAGGTTTCAATGCTTCAACAATGTACCAACAAAACCCTTACTACCGGTCCTTCAAAAAACACCTGCGAAGCAGATGAAGTCTCACTCGAGGTATAGTTAGGGGTGGTTGCAAGACTCAAGTGTATACAACCTAGATGGGACATAGATCTGTGATCACGGTACTTAGCATGGCACTTAACAGTTAACATTCATCAATATTTAACCCTAAATCACCTCGCAGGTCCAAACCCTAATTACAGAACATGCAGTATTCCACAAGATCTAACACATCCAAGCACTTATCAGATAGAAATAGATCAGATCTAGCATTTGTTCACATTACTAAGAACCAAGATACTATATTAGATGCATTCAGAATACATAAATATGAAAACACTATGCATAAATGACATCAATCACAAAAAGAAACCTTAACAGAGGATATACGTGGTTCACCCCTAGCATGGGGCTATGTCCACCAACTCTTCTTCTTATTTGTTATCTTAGTTCAATGCACAAACCCACACAACCCACTCCGCATAGGACAGGGGATCTGTGTGCACCTCACCAGATCCTCCTTCCTTGATTTATGTCACAGCACAAAGCCTCTTTACAATCACTTGGACTTATCTCTGAAAGTTCTCAACACACAGTATGCACAAAGATATCCCAATCAAATAGATCCAACGACTTACATTACTTGCACTCAACACAATATAGAACTTAGCGCCACATTCCCCCCTAATTACATCGCCTAGCTTTCTATTTATACATTACATAAGGGGCCAAGGCATGGGTAAACCCATGGGCCAACATCCCATACCTGTTACATAAACCATAAAAATAAAAATACCTAAAAATGGGGCTAGATCCTACGATATCCACTTCGCCTTGTGCTCCTTCTTCGACCAGCCTGTCGAAGTCCCAAAAATGGTCAAACATGATCAAGGTTCTCCAAAACTTGGTCAAGTGAAACCACGTGTCATGAAAGATAAGTGACATGTGTCACTAAGAAAGAAGAAAATGATATGCCCACGACTTCCTGGATTGAGTGCCACATGTCACTACTGAATAGGTGCTCGGTGTCACGATTGACAAGTGTGCCACATTTCCATATTGATGACTTCCATGTATCCTCTTAAATCGACGGTTGAGATCTCCTTCAGGTCTCTAGGCTCAGGGAAAATCAACACTCAAAAACATCGAGAGTTAAGGATTTGTTGATGCGTGGCCTCTGGAGATCGGCGACTGATATCCTTTCGTGGCTCCGGACTTTGGGAAAATCAAATCTAAAACCTCGCTTGCCTTCAACACTTTTACCCGAAGTTGGTGATCTATTGACGCATGTCCTATTGAATCAACAGTTCTTCTCCTACTTCGGGACTTTGACCCCTTCAACCAGATCGACGAACCTTCTGCTCCCTTCTCGATCAATGACTGAGATCTCCTTTGGGTCTTCGGCCTCTGGGAAAATCAAATCTCGAACCTCGCTTACCTTCTGTTCTTTTACCCAGAATTCTAGATCTAGTGATGCGTGGCTTTCTGGAATCAAACAGTTGTGACTTACTTTGGGCCTTTGGGCTTCGAGTGTTTTGAAAGTGAAACATTAAAAACCCCATGAAGGAAAAACCCTCGAAGCGAAGGATTTGCTTCCATGTGCTTCGACACTTTGGGACTTTGGCCACTTCAAGACTTTGGGTGCTTCAGGACTTTGGGAGGCACTGATGCTAATGTCAACGAATCCCTACTGATTTTGAGATCAATGGTCCATGATTGCTTCAGGAGTTCAGGCTTTGACTCTTCAGAAGTTTTATGCACTTCTCACTTCTAAACTCCCAAATATAATTTCCCCAAACTCTTGGATCGACTGCCATTTGTCCCCCTCAAGATCAATGACTCATTCTTACTTCAGGGTTTTTCCCCGGCGTTATACTTCACAAAACTTTAAGGTTCTGAATGCTGATGAGCCACTGATCTGAACTGCTCCAGGAATCTCCGCTGCTAAAAGAATAAAACTACCTGCTGCTTGCGCTTCAAGCCCGAAATAGACTTCTCTGAAAGCTACATTTTGAGCTCAAGGTTGATATCTGTGCAAGCAAAGCACTGGGTCTCCTTGCGACCCTTAGAAAGTCTTATGTGAGAACAAGTTGGATCCATAGGAACATTTAGTCCTCGTGCTCCTGGTTTTTCTCCTCCTCTATCTGACCCAATATTTGCTCCTACTCCTCATTTTTCTCATCATATGGAAGCGCAAAAGCAGTGGTACTAGATTTTTTTTCCTGAGCATCAGACTATATTATAGAGTGGTAAGTTCTTCGTTTACATTTACTTGTTTTATTTTGTATGTAATAAACATCTTATTGTTTATATTTTGTTGTTGGATATGAAACACCTACTGTGTGTAATAAACAATTTATCTGTGTTTGTTTTATTTCTATCAATAATTGAATAACCTCATTTGAAATTCCTATGAGATAACATATCATATATTTCACAACTCTGCTAGGGAATCCCCATTTTGAAATGCATGGACCATGTGAGGAAATCTCGTGTAGAACCAACAATGAGTACTACTACCTGTAGATCACATATGTTAACCAATGTTCCATGAATATAGATTCATAGTTCTATTTCAGGAGACAATTTCAATTATCACAAGTATTACAATGAAGTCTTACAATAGTAATTTTAAAAAAAAATGGTCAATTTGCTTAAATTGAAAAAATAAGCTTCCAAATTTGAATATATTTGGGCCAAGTCTCCATGAAATAAAAATATAAATATAGGAAGTCACTACCCTTTTCATTAAATGCTTAATTCATCCTGCAAATGGTATGATCTCCTGCTTCTTCCATACAATATACACAAAAATCTCCGCTAAAATGGCCAAGATGTCCCATTTTATCAGATGATTATTGCCATAGAGAAAAAATTAGTGTAGGGAATATGAGGTGTTGGAAACCTAGTGCCTAGTCACAGTCCACTACGATCATATTAAGTTATTTCTGAGAGCCTAAGGGTCAGAGAAGGATTCATTCTTTTACTTATTGGAAGAAAGGTAGAAAGTTCATGGTAGCAGACACTCATACAAACCTAACCCAGTAGAGAAAGGGTATTATTTTAGAATGTTTGGATCTAACTCAAAAGAGAAAGGGTCTTATTTCAGAATGTATAGATTTGCTTCCACAAATTTTAAAATGTATGGATTATTGTACAGATTCACAAATTCACTACTGCACCTCGATCTCTATAGCGATTTTTGGACACATTATTTGAATTCATTCCAGTGTCTCCTCAAACAATAAACCACAAGAAATCAGAATTATACTAGTTAGACATGTCACTCACACATCCAAATAGGCAATTGTGACAACATGGATCTAATATTTGGAAAAACAAACTTACAACGAAACAAAAAATCACCTATCATCCCTTTTACACCTTACCATACTTATATTTTGCAATATCTTACCTTTAGATTTGACAACATCTTACCTTATTGATAACGCTAGATTTTTCCAAAGGTTCTCTCTCCTACTCTCTATATCAATTTCAAGATTATGATCCATTGAAGTGTCTCCAACCAAAGGAACAACTTTGTGTAATATAAATATTTCAAATTTGTCTCCATGTTTCTCCCTTAAAGTTCTAAACAACTCCACTCCTATGACATGTCATTCATAGAAAATAAATGACTTCATTCGTAGGTGGAGGATTGACCAATGTATGACTAGGAAGAGTACTGAGATTTCTTTCCTCAGTTTTAAATCGGATTTTGGCATGTTCGACATCATTCACCCTTCTTACCAAAACAAAAATGTGGCTAATCCTGTAATATTCTCTCGATGAAAAATGCACCAAGTGAAAAACAATTAGCTTCATTATTTTCAAAACCTATGTATATCATATAAGAATAACAATATTGTCTGAAATGCTTTAATAAATTTTCCAAATAAAAATATTGGTAACAACATGTTGAAACTTGATCATACATAGGCTATGAGATTTTTTCTGTTCACAACTTCATATTATATCAAATACAAAAATTTTGTTCAAGAAACCATCACAATTATTGCTCAAGGCCTTGATTCATCCCTAAGAGAAACAGGCTATGTTGAAGCATATGTTCAAAATGCTTATTCTATTATAGGAATTAGAGGGCATTTGCTTTACAAAGCTTCTAGGAGAATTAACAAATCCCCTAACACCATAGAGAGGATCTATACCCACCTTTTTCTTGGTTGCCTATGCTACTTGACAACAGGATGGTCACCTAGTATTCAGTAAACTCCATATTGAACGATAGTTGGTCTCTATTATTTATTTACCCACAAGTGATAGTTATAAAATTTCTTTTGCAGAGTGTTAGGGTTCATAATATAAAGTTGTAGATTCATGTGTTCTAAGAAGCTCGAGCTCATAGACTGAAGGTTGGTATGATCAGGAGCTTGTTGTGTTTTTAGAAGATGAGCCAATGTTGTGTTCTGTGAAGCCCCGACCCATTTAGTCCTTAACCTATTACAATATGCACTCTAGTCACACATGAAAAAGAAAGTGCAATGGCATACAACCAAGAACATAACCATATAAAAAATCACAATAAGTCTAAGAGCTCAATCGATCAAAAGAGAGATGTATTTAACACTTAAAAAACAAGCTTTGCCAAACCTGAGGATAGGTTTGAGATAATTAACCTCACTCATTAATACAAATTTATGAATATCTCAACCAACTTTAGAAATTAATATTAATCTTGCATGTCAGGATCAAGAAATATTTTCCTGTCATGTGCATAGGCCTGGCCTCGTATGTAACATCACTTAGAAAAAACCGTTTTAAATTGTTTTTTTCTTTTTTGAATAAAAAGTTTGTATTACCTTAAAACGCCAAAAAAGTGATACATGTCAAAACATACTTCAAAACCTGCCACATATTCTGCCACATGCATGGAAACCAGAATAGGTAGCCTATAGAGTTCATAGGAAACCTAGTATACCAGAGTCTTTCTACAACATAATTTGACTATAAATGCATCCTAACTAAACCTGATAACATAATAGTAAAAAAACTAAACTTGTGGTGAACCCGAACTTCCATCATGGTGGAAGGTGAATGAAAATGGATGGCAACAAGTTGGGCAGTGACTCTTCACATGCTCACTTGAAATGGAATCAAACATCATATCTAGACATCTGCTAAGGGTGTGCTAGCTTTGGAGCCGGTCCTCCATATCTCGTCTCATATCGAAGATCAGATTTAAATGGTTCTCCATGAGTCTGTGAGGACTAGAAAAATCGTGGATTTCCAAGGTTGGATGGATTGGCTCAACCACATGCAACTTTAGATGGGTCTCCTCCTTAGCCCAAAAGTCATTCGAATCCATCCCGATGCCTTCATTGAGAATTCCTCTGACATTTAGAGTTGTTCCTTGAATGGAGTCATCCCGCTTATGTGGAGGGATTTCCTCCTCCAACACACAACCTCCCATACAAATACCAAGATAATACAAAGGGATGGTTGTTTTGATTAGTACAGTCGACTCCTAGATGCCCTCCCCCCAATTTGGAGGAATTTCCTCCTCCACTAGACAACCCATAATTTAGCTCAAGGTCGAGCAATTGAGGAATTAGTTGGGCATCATCATGCCAATTTTGGTCAGATTAGGGATCACTGACACAACTACTACCATTATTAGGAGGTAAAGAGGGTGGTCCTATGCATCGGTGTTGGCCTACCAGACTGTAGTAGATTGGCCAACATTTGGGCTTGCCTCTCTCACAAGGCATGGTGTCGACAAAAATAAAGGAGGAATGGAGGAACAAGCTGGACGCAGGGGAAGGAAAATTAACAGAGGTTCAACTCCCTTGGAAGGAGATTGCAGGTGGAGTATGAAGAGCCAAATGAAAATGTAGGAGAAAATAACCGCACCAAGTGCTTACCTTTAAGATGAAAAGAGAAATGATAGGGAGGGGTCCCATGAAGGTTGAGGTGATGTCTCCCTGCTACATTGTACCAGCACCAGAGGGCCAAGACTAGTGTAGAATGTGTGCCATTAATCTCCCCTGACTGTCCCAACGCACTAACACCTTTCCAGTTTGAATGCTAGGAATTGTGGAATGATGGAGGGGGAGGCTAGCAACAAGGGGATTTAACTGCACTCGTCACTAAAGTTCCATGTATCAAGGGGTTGGCATGTGTCACCCCATCCGGGGAACCATTTTAAATTGTTATTTCTATTAAAAATTGATATTAACTATGACAAGGCCTGATAATACATTTAAAATTCACATATTAATGATACATAATATAAAATTCACTTAAATAATAATAATTAATATAACATTTATATATTATACATAATAACATGGCGCGCGCGCACACACACACACATACAGATATATATATATATATATATATATATATATATATATATATATATATATATATATATATATATATATATATATATAAAGATGCAAGAGAAACCCACATAAATGAAAGGTTAATTGATATAATAAATATTATAGCTAATGCATTTGAATAACATGACATCATTTATACGAGTACTTTATTGAAGGTTTAGCTTGAATACGAAAAGGTATGATATATAATGCCATAAATAAAGCATTTTGTTTGCATTAAAGCGTTCCAAGAAAGAAATGGTTCTACAACGAGGGTGAATCATGGAGAGGAGTTATGACACACTTGACTGCCAAATAATTTTTAATAACATCAAGATCTTCCTCTCTACCTAGGGCTCTCTACCTATCCCACTCATTTTTCACCCTCTAAATGAAGCATGAAATCAAATGCAAAGCAACAGTTGATCCAAATCACTCTTGCATGAATAGATCTCAAGAGTCTTTGACTACATCTATATTCTTAGTCAAAATTCCAGCAACTAAACCATATTTTTTTATTTTCCATTTCTATGGCTTCTTTAATAATATACAAAAATCTTTGTAAAAGTTGTAAAAATCAATTAACTATAATAAAATTCACAACTAAAGATATCTTAAGATAGCTTAACCTCTATCATTCATATTTTTTTTATTTAAATTTCAAAATTTATATCGCAATGTAAAGTCAATATAACATGAATAAAAATATAACCTAAACTTGAAAATGAACATGACTGGTCCAGATACTTCTTGGCCAATCTTCATGTACTCCTAATACATCAAAAAAAAAAAAACAATTATAAAACATGAGAGAAAACGTAACATGTTGCCATTCTTTTGAGCTTTTTTTAAATGTCGTTTTCATTGTACATATTAAAGTTTTATTTATATTTTGAAAATACAGATCATTAACTCTTAATTTATTATTCCATTTGTAACCTACATGGTTTTTCTAAATTTTATTAGTTTATTATTCCATTTGTAATCTACATGGTTTTTCTAAATGTTATTGTTTAAAACTATTGTAAAATAAAAAATGTGTCATCTAGTTGTATAGTGTTCAGTGAGAGCACTTGCACATGGGAGAAAAATATCGGTTCAATGCAAAATCCTTTCTCACCAACGCCTCCCTGTCGTTAGTTTTTCTCTCTCTCTTGCTTGCCATGCTCTATGGATTCCAATATTTTTTAAACTGTGTCTTGTTAATATGCTCAGAGAAGGAAGAGTTTGCATTGTAATTGTTGCAAAGTAAAATAGACATATGAATGTTGTGGATATATTTTTATAATCATATTGTTGTCAACAATTTGAATTTCTCCTTTTCAGTTTACCTAGCCAAAATAATAGGAAGCTACACTAACGATTTTTGGTAGAAATCATTTTTCTTTGAAATATCAGATTCACAGATCGCATAACTCGAATATAGTGGGGTTTTGGAGACAATGGAATCCATATGTGGAATTGGAATTAGAATTGCAAATTCAATTTTTAGAGGAGTTAATGACGAATTTCAACAAATATTAGTAACCCATACTTTGATGAACACGGTACTAAAAAAAGGCAATTCATTGACATGTTATCCTACTTATTCTATACACATCAAAATCACAGTGAAAACATGACACAAAAAATTGTGGATATAGGGTAAAATTACTGCAGGACCATGGTGAACTTTTGGCTTGAAAGAATCACCTACCACCTGCTCCTTCTCTCTTTGCACTATTCTCGTCATAAATTTGTCATGGATGTCGTGTTGAACATATATGTAGGATCCTACGTAGTATACTTGTACCTACCATCCAAATAAAATAGTAACTTTCATTAACGAAAGGACCTAATAACTGACTATGGCTACATCGATGAGTTGTTCCCACCATGTTATAAAATACCTCCATGTGGGAAAGATTCACTACCTCCTCAATTTCAATGCCATCCATGATAATTAAAGGAGATTTTCCCCAAGTTCAAGAGTTATAGGCTTCATGTTGATCTCTGCAATGACCACCATGATAACCCCACCTATTTCAGTAAACACTGTAAATACTATCTATACATAAACAAATACTTATTTACTCATGCTTCCATGGTATCGTAATGTATGTATGTGTGTGTATAATCAATCCATATGGATACTTATTGCAACACCAACCTTTTCTAAAAAACAATGAGAACATTCAGAACACCAGGTGGAAGCCCCGCCTATGACAATAACAAAACAATGGAACATTTCCATAAAAAATTCTTTGGGATAAGATATAATGTTTTACGTCAACAGTGGAAAGATGGATAGAAATTTTAGAAACATGAAATGACTGACCTCCTGGCCATATGTGCACAATAAAGTGCAATTAGATGAGTTTATTCTGCATGTTTCATAACTTCAGTGCATCTAAAAGTCAAAACATGAGACATTTTATTGAAAAACATGACCAGTGCGAATTTCCATGGTATAATATGTCCAAGCACTTCAATGGGATCGTGAAATTTATATCCATGATAATGCCCTCCCATTTTTAATGTTTCCTAGTGCATTTTATTAGCTACTCCTATAGATGTTATGATAATTCATGACAATTTATTTTATATATTATAATTATGTAGAAACCATTCAATATAGTGTTGGTTGCATTTCCGGAGATGTGTAAGTCAACATAATATTTTTAAATAGATCGTTATGAATAAATGAAATGAAATTGGTCATCTCTCTAAAAACATTGAGCAACATTACTGCATATGTACATGGATAACACGATGGCATTTGAACCATGTCTTTGTCGGACACCACCTTACAGCTAAAAATGTGGGCGACCAATATCCAGCCTGCTACGCAACATTGAATTCTACGACAGGTGGATTATAGGTCATTGGATGTGAATTTCTTCAGATACGATCACCTATAATCCACCTACCACAACATTCAATGTTGTGTAGCAGGATGGATATTGCTTGCCAAAACTGTGATCCTGCTAAGAAACCTACATTCTGGGTACAAAGGAGCTTGTATAGACCCCATACATCCCACATACAAAGGAGCTTGTGACATTCATGTGGTGATCCTCCATCTCGAGGACATGACAAATAGTAGTCGTTTAGATGAAAAACAATTTAATGCTTACTATGTATGCTATAGTTCATTGTCGTACATCTCAACACGTACAATTCCATTAAACATTCCATTAAAACTCCTAGATTAAGGAATGGATAGGGGATTTAAATGCACGTCGTCATCGTGTCGATAACACTTCAAAGTTCAGTGCATCAATGAAAAAACACTTAATTTTCATATCTAATCATCGATACACCCAAGAACCTGGACGTAGCAGTTTCAACAAGAGTGGAAGAAGCCAAAGCCAAGAGAATGATGGACATCAAACTGTTAGGACCTAGAACCTTGCAGTGGTTGACACATTTGCAAAAATTATTAATGCACGCCGTCATGGCCGAAATAAGATCCTGAAGTTTTCAACCAATAATATGCAAGATAAATTTTTTATTTTAATTTCTTAAAATTACAATAAAAATACTCCAAAGTTAAACATTGCAAATCAGGGAAACATTTATGGTCAAATGTCAAACTAATAGGGAGT
Organism: Picea engelmannii; assembly: GCA_009831015.1. NCBI lineage: Eukaryota > Viridiplantae > Streptophyta > Pinopsida > Pinales > Pinaceae > Picea > Picea engelmannii. The sequence continues at coordinate 21,782 of WSFP011251345.1, read as the reverse complement.
TAATGAGTGACTCATTGCTATAGTCATAGGCCTTTCCACATGGACTAATAAGGGTGATATTAATATATTGATGATTGTAAGAAAGATTGTATCGAGAAAAGTGAGATATATTTTATAGTTTAATAGAATAGAGACATTTAAAGTTTAAAGTCTAGTTTAAAGTTGATGTGATATGTGTATAATTTGACTCAATATAACATTTAAAAATAAATAAATAAATAACAACTTGGTATGATGAGATTCCTAACATCTTTTGATCAAAATATAATAACTAAAATAAACTTGCAATGTCATTTTTTTAAGAAAAGAATTCCAAGCATTAATTATAAACACACTAGCATAAATCCACCTTAAGTCGGGGTCTTTTAAACACTAATAGATTTGCACCTCAACTTATTTTTTATCCCTTTCAACATTTAATAAATATATCACTAAAATAAATCTACACTTGTATCTTTCCATTTTCATTTGAACATTATTATCTCGATCCTTCTTCTCTCTTGTCATGTTTCTCTAATTTATGTTGAACAATCATGGGATTAGGTAGATCAAAGATCCGGTATTCCAAGAAAGAGGTGGTGTCTAAACCACATAATTATAGCACTTAAGCACAACTAAGCATAGATCAACATACAAAGAAGTGTAATAAACCAAAAGATTTCCATACACAACAAACACACTTTTTCATGTTAGGTTAGCCCATAGGGCCATCTTATATATATTCAAGATGTATCAAGCTCCCTTGAAGTGAGGAATATGAGGTCCACATAGTTTTTTTAGTGTGCATAATGAGATCCTTAATTTCTAACTTGCTTTGCACATTAGTTGATTGTTTTGTTTTAATTTCTGAGCTAGTTGAATGCTTAGTTGACCATCTAGTCAATCTTGTAGCCATCTCCTTAGTCCACCTCTCAGTTGAAATCTCATTCAACCTCTCATTTGACATCTTAATCGACATCTTAGTCAACCTCTTAGTCAACTCTCATAGTCATCTGCAAATTTTCGACTCACTATCTCTAGAAGATATAGAGATGTGATGAAATTGAAAATGATGTTGTTCCAACACCCCACATCAATATAATTCTCTGGATATTCACAATGTGAAATTACTCCTACACACCCCACCTCACTCCCATAATTGCAGCTTCATGAAGCCCAATAATAGCCCAAAGTTTCACAAACTTAGCTTCTGAGAGAGGATTCCTAAAGATATCAACAATCTAATCACCTATCTTATTATAAATGAGATTCACACCATTTTCTTTCACTAATTGTCTCAAATAGTGAGCATTAAGCTCATGATTAATCTCTACATGCTTCGTTTTATTTTGTGAAATATGATTCTACAACCTGTATCATACTTTGATTATCACAATAGACCATAGTCGATTTATCAATTAGAATTCCAAGTTCACCCATGAGATGTTGAATCCACACAAATTATGTGCCAACATGCATTGCACCATGATATTATACTTTTGTGGTTGATAAATAAGGCTATCCAAAAAATTTCAATAGAGTGTAGCATCAACTTTTAGAGAATCACATTCCTTAGTTAGCTTCACTCCCAATTGATAAGGCATAGAACAAGGTTTATAGTCTTCCATCCTGAACTTCTATAAAAGGTTCAAGACATATTTAGGTTGATAAATAAAGATACCATCATCCATATGTAAGAATTGGATGCCCGTTTCCCAAAAAGAAATGGTACATACCAAAGTAACTGATTTCAAATGTATATGCTAACTATTTCTTCAAACCCAAAATTAAATTTACATTGCTTCTACATGATTAAATCATCTACATACAATGCAATAAACAATATGTCATCTTTTACATGTAGTACATAAACACTGTGACATAACGTTTGAAACCGAGGTCAAGGAAAAAGAGATCAATATTCTCATACCATGCGTTGGGGGATTTATTCAAGCCATGCAAGGATTTCTTCGGTTGGCACACAATATTCACATCCTTCTCAAAACTAGTGGTTTCTCCATATGAATTTCTTTAGTGGGATCACCATAAATAAAAGTACTTTTGACATCCATATGATTTACCTACCATCCAAAGTGAGTAGCACATACCATCCAAAGTGAGTAGCACATGAAAGAATTAGCTGAACACAGTTCATCTTTGAAACTAAGGAAAATGTATTAGTGTAGTCGATGCCTTCTTTTTGAGAAAATACCTTAGCCACCTAATGATTCTTATGTCTCACAACGACACCTTCAGATATTTGGTCTTGTAGACCCATTGACATTTCCCCAAATTATTTCCTTGCACTCAAGGAACTAAACCCTATGTGTCATTCTTCATTAAGGACTTATACACATTAGCCATAACATTCCCCCATTTAGGTCAGCCATGTGCATCTACATATGTATCTAGATCACATGTCTAACACAGACGCGATTAGAGAAACACTACCATGTTGCTTTTTTACTTCTAGTTTTTCTTGATTCGTTGATGTTTCCTGCATTAGCTCTAGTAGCTTTAATTATCTTGGAAACCCATTTGGGAGGACAGGCTCCAATTGTTGAAGGAGTTCATGTACCAAGGTTATCATTTCTCGATTGAAAATGGGCCTTGAAGCTTTCTCAGCGCAACAAGATTTATGCATTCCACCATCCCTTTTGTCTTAAAAATATTCATATTAATCTTCTTCCTTAGTTGGTGGTGCAATTATGGTCAACACATATGATATCATATACCATGCCTTAATATCTTTATAGTCTCCAGTGCACTCTAATTGGCCATCCACAAAAATATGCATTGGATCATAGAGCACCTCTGCCTCATCTAGAGAATTCATTGTTAGAATGATTTCTTAGTTTCCCTTTGCTTACTTCACATTATTCTAGAGTTTGCTTCAAGATGCTTAATCCAACCCTGTACTAAGCTCATCCATATACACAACTTGAATATAAGTATTTTCCCTATATAAGGTTCAAATTGAACCAAAATTTCACACATAGTAGTAATTTTATAGAGTTAAACATGCAAAGATGAAGCTTGAATGTAAATCATCACATGAGTGCCTCCCTAACTATTGTTCAACGTTGATCTAGCACCATGAAAAGAGGGTGAAAAAGACTTGCAATGAGTTAAAATAGTGATAACGTATGTTCTTATCAACAATGGTTCCTTTTGATTGTTGTTACACATCAATTACGTGTGCATAAAACAACCCCATTAAGAGATAAACAACAATTCCTTGTTCTAATCCATTATACGTTGATCTTGTGTGATGGATACAAAAATTCCAAAGTCAACTTAATAAACAATTGAAGAGATGTTCCCTCTTTGATACCCATTGCACTCTTTTGGTTGTTATTTCATGGATTTATATAGGCTAACATTAGGGGAAATTTGAGGTCTAAAATGGGCCTCATAAGGAAAATAATAAAATAAGAGTTACAAATTTTCAAAGGGAAAAAAAGGAAACTACTTTTTTTAGTTTCATTTATGACTTATCCCCTTATAGGTTTACTCAAATTTCAGTTGTAGGCACTCATTGGATGCTGAATTAAATTACACATTGAACGATTACCCACTATGCATACTTTCAAGAGACCCACAATGAGATAAATTGGAAATACATGAAAACATGTATTTCTTGAAAAGAAACACTTTTTTTTTCATGTATTTCCAATTTAACTCATTGTGGGTCTGTCATAAAAAGAAACTAATTTGTTTAATGTATTTCCAATTTATATCACTATTGTTCTATCAAAAGTATGTAGAGTGGGCACTCATTCAATGTGGAATTTAATTTTGCATCCAACGAATGCCTACACTTGAAATTTGAGTAAACCTATAAGGAGATAAGTAAAAATTACGATTAAAAAAATGGTTTTCTTCCTTTCCCTCCAAAACTATTTACCCTTATAGTTGACATCATAATTTTGAATCCTATTGGTTCTTTAGAAGTTTATTTTGACAGTATGTTTTTTTTTAGGCCCATTTTTTACGTCAAAATTCCTGTAATGAACTGTTACAAGTGGTAGTGATGTTCCTCCCAGAACTTGCCTTTGATCCTAGTTTTCAATATTGAGTTTGGATATTAAAGTTGTCCACAAGAAATGTGCCTCAGCTAAGACTCCCTAACTATTGTGTTCCAAACAACTAAATTTTTTTCTTTTTATGAATGTGTTGGTCAATATGGTGGATTGAAATCCACATCATTAGCTCTAAATATATCAAAGTTAGCATTTGAATTATATAAAAATGAGCTCACCTCACTTAAAGGCATCAGATGCCTAGAAAAACTATGATGGATGAATGGAATGTCATTTCCCTTTTCCAATTAGGTCATTCATGTATGCAATATCTCTTACCGACTTTGTTAAACCATTTTTTTTTCTATATTGTAGTGTTAATCGAGAAACTAAAGCTTATGTAATCCTTGCTTCTTCTTGTTGAAATTTGGTATGCTTGTTTAACCATAGACAATGTCACATCATTTTCACCCAACCATAGGAATTCATATGTGCCACCCCCAAGCACACTAACCTTTACTTAGAATAATTCTGGAAAGCCTACTCCATAACCAACATATAAACCCTAGATTCTAACTGCAACAACAACTCAAGACAAGTAGAGAGCTCCTTATCCAATGATAGAGCACAAGAGAGAGAGTCTCCATATCCATAGAATAAGTGCCATACACAACTCCAAGAAATACAGATGCACTAGTCTCTCAACCTTGCGCCATACTTAGAAAGCATATCACCAAGAATTTCACCAAGATAATTAACAAGAGAATCACCAAGAGAATCACTTGATAGCACTAGAGAGAGACAAAGACAAAGAGATGGCCATGCACCATTAATCCTCCTTACATTTGTAGTTACAGCCCCAAATGCAACTCTCCACAAGAATTGCGCTATGAATGGGTATCAAAATGAGCTAAAATGTCACGTATTTATATTAATCTATCTAGTGGCTTTTCTGGCTGAGCCAACCTCACTTTCTGGTAATTATATTTTTTGTTTATCTTTTTCCTGTGGAGCCGACTTGTATTTCTGGAAGACAATATTCTAATATTATTTATTCTTCTAGGCCGACTTATCTTCTAGGGTTTAAAAACATTTGTTTAATGGTTCACTTGTTTCCATAATATTCTATTCTAATTCATAGGTTGCACGTGGAGGTGAATACCTCCTGCAACTACCAAAACATCAACACTCCCTCTTATCTAGGGAGATATTAAATAACATGTTCTTCATGTAGTGGTCTCAAACACATCCTTCCATCCACATGGCATGGGAAATAATCACATGGTATTGTAGACCAATTTACAGGTAGAATCACAATAGACACTTAGGCTATCATATGATCAAACAAATCAGGTATCACCATCATAGTCGCACATTAGCCATCTAGTTGGAAAACACCTCCAACACTAGTGGTTGTCCCTTCAGCTAGTAACCTATGATGCTATTGATTGACACTCTAACTTGGAATCATTTCTGACACTATAGGTTAGTATCTAGTTCATACAGAACTAGTAACTCATCAACTCACACAAAATTTGACTAAAACATTTAACACTCCTTATTAACAAGAAATGTATTCCTCTTGGCACAATCATCATCACTACTTCTGCGATTCTACACACCTTGACCATTGTATTGTTGAATTTCATGAATCCATACATCATAAGAAGTTATGCACTTTCACTAGAGTAGTGTACTAGTCGTTGTTGCAGTAGCATACCAACCTGCATTGTGGTAACATACTAGCCTACATTGGAGTAGCATACCAACTTACGATGTGGTAAGATACCAACCTGTGTTGGAGTAGCATACCAACATGTGCTTGGATAACATACCGGCTTGCATTGGAATAACATACCAACCTATGCTAGGGTAACATACATACCTGCATTGGAGTAGCATACCAACCTGCATTGGGGTAACATACCATCTTGCATTGGAGTATCATACCAACTTGCATTCGGGTAACATACCAGACTGCGTTGGAGTAGCATACCAACCTATGCTAGGGTAACATACCATCCTACATTGGAATAGTGTTGGCCCTCGACCAAGTTTTATGGAATCTTGGTTAGTTTTGACCACTTTCTGGACTTCGACGAAGTGATCGAGGAAGGAGTGCCTAGGAAGAAATGAGATCATGGATCTCACTTATTTTGCAGGCTTTGCGGACCCAACAAGGGGTTCTTAGGATTTTTGTAATGGGTTATGGGATGTCGGCCCATGGGTTCTCCCATGTTTAGGCCTAATTGTAAAAGTATAAATAAGTGTAAGATTGTAAGGTAGATATATAGCTAAGCGATGTAGATCTCCTATCCTCTACGAAGCTTGGCTCTATGGATTAGTGCATAGGAGCAGATGGATGTAAGAGATTGAAGAATAATAGAGAATAAGAAGAAGTTGGTGGACGTATCCCCACACTAGGGTGAACCACGTAAATCTTGTGTTTGTTGTGTTTGTCATTAATCTTTTTAGTGCTTTTATTATTATGTATGATGGATAGATCTGATGTTTCTTAGTGATTTACTTGTGATTTATGAATTCAAGAGCTAATTTTGTGTTTTATGCTAAGTGGTTGAGGTTGAGGTGTTTACTCTTTGTTGTTATCGTGCTAATCCATATTAGGGTTTTTTCTATGATGTTAATAAAGGATAATAAACCGATGTGTATTCTCTATTCTAAGTGTGTTGTGAAGTATTATAATCACAGATCTGTGTCCTAGCTTGGTTACAGACACCTGAGTCATGTAACCCCCCTGCCTCTACCTCAGGTGAGACTTCGCCTACTTCGCAGGTGTTGCCGAAAGGGCCAATAGTTAGGGTTTTGTTGGTGCATTGTTGTTGGCACAGGGGCAGACCCAGGGTTCAACACTTCAACAATGCACCAACAAAACCCTAACTATCGAGCCTTTCAGAAACACCTGCAAAGCAGATGAAGTCTCACCCGAGGTAGAGGTGGGGGGGGTTGCAACACTCAAGTGTCTACAACCTAGCTAGGATACATATCTTTGATCACAATGATTTAACAAATCACTTATCAGTTAATACTCATTAGTCTTTAACCCTTATTCACATCGCAGGTAAAACCTTAGTTACATAACAACGTAATATTCAACAAGATCTAGCACATCCAAGAACTTAGCATATAGAAATAGATTAGATCTAGCATTCATTCATATCACTAAGAATTAAACATTCATCCAAAATAAGCACTAAGAAAATAAAGACACAACCACATGAAAAAAAAAGCACAAAGCACCATAACACATGATATACATGGTTCACCCCCAGTGTGGGGCTACATCCACCAACTCTTCATCTTATTTATTATCTTCTTTCAATCCTCCTACATGCACAGAGCCACAAAAACCACTCCACATAGGATAGGATATCTACGCGCACTTCGCCAGATCCTCCTTCCCCGAGTTAGGTCATAACACAAAGCCTTATTACACAGTCTGCACACAAGATTTTTGAGATCACTTGCACTTAGCTCTGCAAGTCTTAACACATAGTATGCACAAAGCCTCTAGCTCTGCACTAAGACGATTCTACTAGGTCTCATTTTTATTATGTTGCCTAGATATCTATTTATACATTAAAAATGGGGCCTAAACATGGGTAAACCCATGGATTGACATCCCATACCTGTTACATAAACCCTAAACCCAAAAAACCCACAAAAGGGGGCGAGATCCCGCGATATCCACTTCGCCTGGCGCTTTGTCTTCGACTAGCCTATTGAAGTCCCAAAAATTGTCAAACATGACCAAGGTTCTCCAAAACTTGGTCGAGGGCCAACATGCCCCCAACACTTACCTGTGACTCGTCCCGAGTCACTTTGATCTAGGAAACTCTGCTTTGAAGGCCTCTATCTTAGCTTGAGCTACTTCGACCCACTACTTCTAGAGACTCCTGCCCAGTGAACTCTGGAATAAATTTCTCGGTCATCGCTCCTTCTAATCGTTGTTCCACTGTGGTGACTACTTGTTCTAGCCGTGCACCTTGTCCCTCAATCTCCTCAAAAAGTGTGCAGGCTTCATCCTGTACTGAGTGTAGCCTCTGGGGTACTTTCATGACTTTACTCTGGATGGCATGGACCTGTTTCTAAATGTTGTGTTGTTCCTAGGACCTTTTCATCCTTTCGACTACTGACAACGACTTCAACTATGCTTGTACTATCAGTGCTTGTTGCTTTTCCTCCTGGAGATGTGACTCCAATGTCTTTAGTTGTGGATCCTCTACAAGGCACTCATAGGTTTGTGCACTTTGAATTATTAATTTCTTTCATTATAAGTCCAATGTCTTGATTCTTTTGATTGCTCTTTGAGCAGTTTATTCCCTTTGATCTCACACTTCCTCCAGAGTGCTTGGCATGACTTGCAGTCCTAGTTCAGCCACTTTTTCTCGAAGTTGTTGAATATCTTCAATGAGCTTCTCCACTTGGTTCTCCACTGGGTCTTATTCTATCTGTGCAAGGCCCGACATAGAGTAAAGTGATCTGGTGAATTCCTCCTTGACTCCCATATTCTCTGTGAGAAACTGTTCTTTTTCCTTCTGGATATGCACTTTATCCTATGCAATCTTTGCTTGGAGGTCATCTTTCTCTTGCTGCGCAACCTGACGTTTCTCTAGGGCTTCATATTTTTCCTTCTTTAATGCCTCTGTGGCCTGTTCCTTTTCCTCCTAGACTTGACAAAGGTGAGCTTCTGTCAAATCTACTAATCTGCGTAGCTGGGCAGGCTCCTCTTCTACTTCTATGTCCCCTGCTGAAAAAGGCGCAGTAGACACTGCACAGCTTGAATAAACATCCTGATGTACCCCTTTGAGCTCTTCCTTAATCGTGTCAAACATTGTCTCATGTTTGGATTTGCTTTGCTGCAAAATGTTCTCTGAGGTATCTGATACAATGGCGATGATGAGGTCAATATCATCTACCGTGAGCACAGTCTTAAATGGAGGTTTATTGGCTTTTGAATTATTTCATGATGAAGGTTTCTTTGGGAAACCCTTTCTTTTCTTGGATGTCTCAGCCTCCATGATGGGATCCTTAGGCGGTGTCACTTCTCCATGTTCCTGTTTTGTTTCCTCTAGCTTGTCCACTTTGTCATCTCCTCCTCCTTCAGGTGAATTTGGTGTAGTTTCCTTTGATGCGTTGTTCAATTCCTGTACCTCTTCCTTCTTTTTCTTCCTACTGCTCTTGGGTGCATCATATTCTTCTCGAGTGACTACATGACTTCCAATGAGGTTGGGGTCAGAGAGTTATGTTTGTTCAATTAGTACAAGGAACTTTGTAGGCCATTCCTTGGTTATTTATTCCATGTCCTCCTCTGTGAGTTTGTAATAGGACTAGAGCTCTTCCTTGTGTTCTTCCCCATGTGTAGTGATGTAACTAAAATGCCTATCTACGCGGAACTTCGCAAGTGGCCTCAACCTGTGTAGGGTATTCAACATCATGCGAGGGAAAGATTCAATGGCCCTCTTCAGCTATAAATAATATGTGTGGAACACCGCATTGTATTTCCATTGTTTTTCCATGTCGTTTGAATACTAGAGCATAGTGAACTTCATGTCTAGTGGTCCAGACGACTCAATTTTAGGAAAGGTCACTCCTTCCAACATCTCCCAAGAAATGAAGGCAATGAGAATCAACAACCAACTAAAATGAAACTCGTATCCCTGGTCTTGTTCTTCGCGACAATATTTCTCCAACTGGTTGACGAGGTAGCTCACCCAGTTCATTTGGATCCCTTCGACACATTTTCCTACGAGGTCGATGACAAACCCCGTGACCTCCGTGGGTTGGATCTTCCTGATGAGCTTACCATCGATCAACTGGAAAGCTAGGCACACTGTGCCATTCTAGATGGAGGATACCTTGTATCCCCGCTTCCCTTTCTCCACATCGTTGTAGGTTTATTTTATGCACTGCACTAGGGTGCGATTTGTAGCCTTCCTTGGGTAAAAATCCTAAGGGTCAGTTCCTTGCATGCTTAATCCCGTGATCCGATGGATCAACGTCGGATCTACTATGATGAAAAGATCCAATCATAGGTAACCACCATGGTAGCATGACAAGAGGATTTTAACGCACGCATTAACGTCCTGATGTCTTTTGAAGTGTGGTATATTCATCACATTGAGGATGGTTGATATTATGATGTGCATAGTCCACGACTGGGGGATTATCTTCGAATTTGTCCCCATTGTCTTTGTCAAGTACTTGTGAGGTGTGAGCATGCCATAGTTATTGCGGTCTCCTAAGTTGAAATCATTGATCTTTAGCGTCATAATCTCTCCTAACTGTAGTCCAACTACATGTATCCCCTTCGGAAAGTATGCAACAATCAATGTGTAGTCGAAGTCCCTCAGGATGCGATCATGACTAACCGCGCCAGCCAGAGGTGAGATAAATTTGGGTAGGATTGATGGGATGAGCTTCAAGTTTTCCAAGTCATCGCGATGCTTGATTCTCTTCTCTATCACAATTCGGGATGTCCCAGATCGACGTGCAGTCGATGGGGATGCTTTGACTCCTCTCGTCGACGAGGCCTGTACTCCTGCGGATAGGACCTTCTCAGCCATGACGTCTATGAGGATTTCTTCAACATATTTCTTTACTGTGATAAGGTCACTCGACATACAAGCTCGAGATCAGATATCTCAGGTAGTAGAATGGATGGTGAGGTCTCAATAAGCACTTCATGAAAGTGATTAGTTCTCTGTGGGCTCAGATAATCACAATTCGCGAAAGTGTCCTCAGTGCAATGCTTGATGGGACAAATATACAACGTCGTAATGAAATCCTCCAACGGGTGGGAATGACTCAATCAATACAATTCCATATGTTATGGTGTGGTCCCAACAGTCCAATGGCGAACGTTCCGGCAATAGCTGTGTTCCTATCCATTCTGGAGCGTCGTTCTAACGGTCGGGAGGCCTCCAACGGTCATATTTCTTTTCCATGGAGAAGTGTTAATCTGTGTTGTCCTGTGATTCTGGAGAGGTTCGATTTCTTCAAGTCTACCTTTTGCGAAGTCCTCTTTGGAAACTCCTACAATTTTTCTAGCTTTGCTTTCTTCTTATTGAGCTTTCTAGCTTTCTTTCCTATGATCTGCGTCTCTGGATTCTTCTTTACATTATTGTTCTTATCTTTTCTCAGCATAGTAACTTCACACTGTTGAGGATATTTCACAAGTTTCGAGGATAATACTTCTCCTCTTACTGTTTCTAGACTAGGTGCTCTACTCTCCTGCATGTATAGGTTCTTTAAGCCTTCTTTTGTTCTTTCAACTTCGACAACAAAGTCTATGGACCTCAGTTGCTTCAAATTTTCCTCTTGTTGTTTTATTAAGCGCGCTATTCTCTTAGCCATGAAATCTCTTAATTCTTTATTTTTCTATTCTATAGCTTCCTCTTCTTCTCTCCTTCGAATCTGATCTCTCTCGATCCAAGTCTTTCCTAACAAAAGTGCAAAGGGAGCGTTGTACTCAGAAAACTTAATGACCTCAAATTCTTCTTATGTCAATGTTCCATGAGCAACCATAGGTACATGGGCAAGTCTTCCACATAGGGTTATCAAGTTTCCTTTAAACAATCCTATTCCTCCCAATGAAGGAATCATAGCAGGCTTTCCTAATATTTCCCAAGTTCTTACTGTCATAATGTTCACCTGTGTTTTTGCATCCAATATAGTCTATGTCGATGTCTCCTATTCTTGTTTCTATGCACTCTTTCTCTTTTAAAATCTCTGATAAACTGATGTCTCTGTGATCATTCATTTTTTCTTTCATCTGCATCAATATAGCCTCTGATTATTTTTGTTTCTTTAACATATTCTTAGTCTCTGGAGCTTCCTCATGGTTTTCTTGTCTCATGTTCATCTTCTCAACTTTAGCAATCATTCTAGGGAAATCTAAAAGTTCATGTCCACTATCTTTACAACAAAGACAAATAGAACTTCTATCAAGGAATTCCTTAGAAATATGTCCCAGTCTTCTGCAATTATAACATAATTTCAATCCTCTCTTTCTCTTAAACAATCCCCAACCTTTCCTATACTGCGGATTGGGATCATAGTGATAGACCTGCAAAAAAATATTTCTAGGATCCTGCATCCACTTGTTAGTCCAAAAATTATTTCTATGCATAGGGATACCATATCTTTCACTATTTTTATTAGATCTATTCATATCATATCTTCTTTCTTCTAGCTGTGCCCTAGTTTTTAGACTAGGAATTTTTTTATCAAATATACCTAGATCCATTCTTTCGAAATGAAAATTTCCACTTATCTTACCTTCATCAGAGCACAAAGATTTAAGATATTACCTCTTTTCTTTAGATCAGACTTCTCTTATTAGCACAGAGCTTCACAAGTCAAGTAGACTATAGGGCACTACAACAATGGATCTACACACAGAGCTTTCTCTTTTCTTCAGTTCCCATCAATCACAATTTCAGGTCCCAGCAACAGAACAATTTGTTGGCATAGGAGAATACCTAGGGTTCAATGCTTCAACAACGCACCCAAAAAACCCTAACTACCAGCCCTTTTGGCAACACTTGTGAAGTAGATGAAGTCTCACCCGAGGTAGAGGCAGGGGGGGTTGTAAGACTCAAGTGTCTACAACCTAGATGGGGAATAAATATGTGATCACAATGATTTAATAGAGCACTTAGTAGTTAATATTCATTAGTATTTAACCCTTATTCACATCGCAGGTAAAACCTTAGTTACACAACAACGCAGTATTCGACAAGATCTAGCACATCCAAACACTTAGCATAGAGAAATAGATCATATCTAACATTCATTCATATCACTAAGCATTAAACATTCATCGAGAATAATAACTAAGAAAATAAATAAACAACCACATGAACAACATAGCACAAAGCACCATAACACAGGATATACATGGTTCACCCCCAGCATGGGGCTACGTCCACCGACTCTTCGTCTTCTTTATTATCTTCTTTCAATAATCTTACATGCACAGAGCCACAAAACCCACTCCACATAGGATAGGATATTTGCATGCACCTCGCTAGATCCTCTTTCACCAAGTTATGTCACAACACAAAGCCTTCTTACACAGTCTACAAAGAAGTTTTTTACAATCACTTGGACTTAGCTCTGCAAGTATTAACACATAGTATGCATAAAGCCTCTATCTCCACACTAAGCCAATTCTACTAGGTCTCCTCTTTCTTACATCGCCTAGATATCTATTTATACATTTTAAATGGGGCCTAAACATGGGTAAACCAATGGGCCGACATCCCATACCTATAACATAAACACTAAACCCAAAAATCCCACAAAAGGGTGTGAGATCCCGCGATCTCCACTTCGCCTGGCGCTACATCTTCGACCAGCCTGTCGAAGTACCAAAAATGGTCAAACACGACCAAGGTTCTCCAAAACTTCGTCGAGGGCCAACAGTTGTTGAAGCGTTGAACTGTGGGTCTGCCCTTGTGCCAACAAATGATTCTATTGTTGGGACTGAAACTATGATTGTTGGGAACTGAAGTAAATAAAAGAGAATCTATGTGCGTAGATCTGTTGCTATAGGGCACAACATTATACTTGACTTGCAAAGCTCTGTGCTAAGAAAGAAACCCGATCTGAATAAAAGAGGTAATATCTTAAAAGAGGTAAATCTTTGTGCATTGATAGAGGTAAGATAAGCGGAAATTTTGTTTTGAAAGCATAAATTTAGGTATGCTCAATAGATTTTGTCCTAGTCTGAAATCTAGGGCACAGTTGGAATAAAGAGTCGATCTGAATAAATTTGATAGAAATGAAGAAAGATATGTTATTCCTATGCATAGAAATAATTTTTGGACTAATAAGTGGATGTAGTAACCTATAAAGAACCTTTGTATATTGCAGGTCCAACACTATGATCCTAGTGAACAGTACAAGAGAAGTTGGGGAACTTACAAGAGAAAGAGAGGATTGACACTATGTTATAACTACAAAAGACCAGGACATATTTCTAAGGAATTCCCTGGTACGGGTCCTATTTGAATTTGTTGTAAAATTGTTGGTCATGAAGTTGAGGATTGTCCAAGGATGATTGTTAAGGCTGAAAGGATGAACATGAGAAAATAAAACTATGAAGGAATTCCAGAGAATAAGAGCATGTTAGAGAATCCTCAAGAGAATGAATCAGAGAAATCTCAGGCTATGTTCTCATAGTTGAAAGAAATGATGGATGATCATAAAGATAGTAGTTTACTAGAGATATTGAAGGTAAAATAGTGCATAAATGCAAGAAGAGGAGACTTTGACATAGACTGTGTCTTGGATGAGGAAACACTAGTGAATATTGTGACAGAAGGCACTTGAGAAATTTTGGAAAAGCTTACTGTGACACCTTCATTGGGAAGGATATGATTGTTTAAAGGAAAGATGATAACCCTATGTGGAATAATTACTAATGTAGCTATTATCACACATGGAACATCGACTGAAGAGGAATTTGAAGTTATTAAGTTTGTTGAGAATAACGACCCTTTCCCACTTTTGTTAGGAAGGACTTGGATCGAGAAAGACCATATCAGAAGGAAAGTAGAGGAAGAAGCTACAAAAAAGAAAAAAGAAAGAACCAAGAGATTTCATAGCTAGAAAAATAGATCGACTAACAGAGGAACGAGAAGTTAATTCGAAGCTACAGAAGGAAAGATAATTAGCTGTCGAAGTTGAAAGGATGCAAAAAGGTTTGAAGGATCCATCTATGTAAGAAAGAAAAATACCTACCCTGGAATTAATAAGAGAAGAAGTGTTAACTGCGAACCCTTGGAGATCACATCAACAATGCGAAGTCACTACGATAGGAGAAGATAGGAATGAGAATGGAAAGAGGAATCCAAAAACATTTAGAGAGACTCATATCACAGGAAAGAAGGCAAGGAAGATCAGTAAGAAGAAATCCTACTTGGGAAAGCTACACAAAGTTACAGAGAGCAAGTGAAAGAGTTCGCAGTAGGCAGGTTTGCAGTATTTAAACCTCGTCAGAACAACAAAACCGCGCAAAATGGGACTTCGCTCTGGCAAAGCTATATGATCGTTGGAGGCACCTCGACAGTTAGAACGACACTCCAAAATGAATAGGAAACACATTTATGGGCAGATGGACTGCATTTGGGACATTGAGATCATGCCATAATGGACAAATTCGCATTGATGGAAGCATTCCTGCTCGTTGGAGGAATCCATTATGATGCTTTCTTATTTAGCTCGATGGTCATTGCGTCCGGACCAATTTTTTCTACCTGTGATTCCCTGAGACAAATAGACAAGTGTTTGTATGTCGAGCTGTATTATCTAGACGTCGTTGTCCATTTGTTCACTTATCTGTCACCTACCCCGACCTGTCTGTTTAACAGTGAGAATATCGGCTGAACAGACTAAGTTAGAAAAGTTCATCGAGGAGGTTCTTAAGAAATTTATGGTTGATAAATCTATGTCTGAAGGAGTACAGGCATCGTCGACCAAGGGACTCCAGGATTTCCCTTCGACTGGATATCGTTCGAGCCATGTCAACCCCATGACTGAACAACGAAGTAAGCATCGAGGAGATATGGAGAATGTGAAGAAGATCCTGTCGATATTATCATATTATATCCCACCTTTGGTTGGCGCGGTTAACCACGACAACGTCCTATGGGACTTTGAGTACACTTTGATCACTACGTACATTTTGAAAGGGAGTCAGTTGGGACAGATCCCACTACTGAAGAATAGTGACTTCAACCTTGGGGATAGAAAGAACTATGCGATGCTCGCACCTCAAAGATATTTGATGAAGACCACTGGGAAGAACCCTCACCTGATCTCCTAGCCTTGGATTAAGAAGCTCATGCAGTACATGATACTTAATGTGATGAAGATTCCCCAATTTGGCCAACAGCAGGAGATTAATGCTTGCATTAAACTCCTCTTTTCATTCTACCATGGCGGATACCTGTGGCTCGACTGACAAAATACTGTGGATCCGACACCGATCCACCTGATTATAGGATTGAGCATGCAGGGACCCAACCCTCATCAGTTGTACCCAGGGAAGACCTTGGATCACTCCCTGGCATAGTGCATCAAGGAGGCTTACGGTGAAGTCGAGAAGGAAAAGCGAGGCTACAAGGTAGCATCTATCCAGGGTGGCACAGTGCGCCTCTCTTTCCAACTCATAGCTATCAATTTTGTCAGAAAGAATCACCCCACATAGGTCACCGGGTTCATGGTGGACCTTGCAGAAAAATGTGTGGAGGGAATGCAGATGAATTGGGCGAGCTACCTAGTCAACGAGCTTGAGAAAGACTTCCGTGAAGATTAGGATCAAGGATACAAGTTCCAGTTTAGCTGGTTGCTCGTATTGATTGCATTTGTCGCTTGGAAAATGTCGGAAGGAGCCACCTTCCCAGAGATAGAATCATCAGATTTATTGGCTGCAAGGTTCTCTGCCTTGTGCTACACCAATGACATGTCGAAGCAATGCTAGTCGAATGTTGTGTTCCATGTTTACTATCAACAACTGAAGGTTTCCATCGAGTCATTCCCACACATGACACCGTGCAACTTAGACCAGTACATACCAATAGCCAAGTTCTGCGCATATATGCATTTTATATATATCAGTGTGTGTAGAGATGAGAGCAAGGAGGAGTTGCAATCTTATTACAAGATGACTGATGAAGACATGGAGCAGATCACGAAGGAATAGACGGAGGAATTTAAAACACATGTTGCTGATGCTGAACTCTGCGACACTAAAATTATAGGAAGCCCCTTGGTCACCTGGTTTGAGCATGCAGGACAGTCTAGTGCGAAGAAAAATAAGAAAAAGGAGGAAGTTAAGAATATAGAGACTGATGAGGAGGACAACACCTTGAAAGAAATTAGATCTGGCTCATCTACAGGAGGAGGAGGAGAATACCAAGAAGATGGAAAAGGAGAGGGGGAAGAAGGAGAAAAGCAAGGAGAAGGAGAAGATACACCATCGAAGGATCCCCCTGCTGAAATTGAAACACCACGGAAGAGGTAGGTTTCTCCGCAGAAACCTTCGGCAAGAAACAAGACATGCACTAGTAAGCCCCAGTTGGAGGCCACACTCACAGAGGATGATATCAGTCTAGTATGTAGAGAGATGAAGGATGTGTCTAAAGATATCCTACAGAGATATGGAGCGAGGTAGGAATAGTTGTATGGAAGGGTTGAGAAGGAATTAAAGGAAATGCAACAGGCTATTCAATCATTCTGCATAGTGCCTACTACGCCTTCCGCATCGGAGACTGTGGAATTGGGGGATGAGCCCACCCAATTGAGAATATTAGCAGATGAGGTAGAGGCTCGACTTCATAGAGTCCAAGAAGAAAAGGAGAGGGCTACAAAATCCCCAAATAAAGAAAAAGAGGAACTATTAGAGCAACTATGAGTTGCGCGGTATTGTGTAACTGCCTATGAAAATGAGAAGGATGAGTTTCGGGTGATGCTTGAGGAGGAAAAAGAGATGGTATAGAGAGAAAAGGACCAGCTTCTCGCAGAGAAGACTACATTCAAAGAAGCAGTGAGCAAAGAACTTTGCTCTGTGCCAAGATTGGCACAGGAGGAACATGAGTCAGTCAAGATTCAAGTGGTGAAGCTAGTTCAGGCCATCCAATAGCTTCAAGCCAGGATAACAGAGTTGGATATTCAAGAAATACCAAGCACTCCACAGGAAGTGCATAATCATAGGGAGGAAGCCACTAAGAACACAATTGGAAGGATCATATCCCTCGCCTCATAATTCAAACAACTGAGCCACTAAGAATTTTGTTGAAGCTCAAAACTTTGTCAACAATCTCATGATCATCATGATATTCAACAAATGGCTCATAAAGATTATCATATCACAACATGGGATTTGACCCAGGTGAAGAGGATAACTATTTTCCTCACCACCACTCAGACTAGACCCACTTGACATGATTAAAAGGTTATACATTATATACATTTTGTTTAGAAAGTTAATAATGGAAACTTATCAAGAGAGGATCATTTCAGTTCCAGTACAAGAAATATTATAGTAACTTTAACTTGGGAATAGAATAAAAAATAACATGAGAGCTCTATGAAACATAATATGGGCAGATTGGGGTAAAGAACCATTCATAGAAAAGATGATTCATACACTTTTACATTTAAAATAGTTTCCTTCTGAACTACATAAGTTGTATTTGTTATCCTATTGAACTTAAATACATGGGAAATACCTATAGATACTGAAATAAAATGTAGGCATAAAGACATTGGTTTTTCAACATTTAGATAATTGAACTATATCAAATGATCGAAGACATAAGAATAAACCATAGATCGTACATACATAATCCATAATAGAGCCATAAACGTAGGAGTAAGAAATTTTGTAATTTTCTCATATAATGTCATAATTTTTTTTTACATAGATAAGATGAAATCATGACACTGAAACATAAGACTAACATACTATCATATTATAAATGGAATGGCAATGGAAAATAAAAAAATGGTAGATTTATTGAAGAACCTCATGAGTGACAATTCATGGCCCATGGGTTGTATCTCCTCTTCTGAATCTCATACCCATATCATCAAGAAATGCATCACATATATTTTTCCTTCCCCTCAACCATTCTTCCCCAACATTGTATATAATACAATGGTTTTTGTGCATGTACACAAATGTCTTTGCTTTGGACTGCTCAAGAACAATTTTCTTTAAGTTTTCTGAAAAATTGGAAAATTTTTGGAGTACCAAATGTGTCAGAAACATAGGACCCACAAGTTTGGGATATGTAGGCACTATTCTACCTATCTTGTTTCCTGATAATTTTAAGTTAGGAATAGAATTGCAAATAATATGAGAGTTCTCTACATTGAGATTTTTGTTTGAATATGGCACTATCACAAAAATATTAAGGCCAGAATGAGAAATAACAATACAACTCTCTCCTGACTACTCAAGGATGCACAATAACATATCTTATCCAAGAAAACAATTTATCCAGTACATAACTCCCAATTCATTAATTCCTTCTCAAAGGAGATATGTACCAGGAAAGCCTATCCCAACACTCCATCAACTTCATCATCCATGATAAACCAATGCCACTGATAACTGAATCCATGGAAATTTGATCCAATTTGTTCTCTTTCCTGAGATAAGTGAGTAGGGTAAACCCACTTAATGAGTTAAACATGTAACAAAAGCTAAGAAGATTGTGAACTCTTTGAGGAGGAGCATGCATTTCACAGACTACTAATTCAAATCTCCTAAAAGGAATCTTAAGCGTCCAAATAATTTGGCATCAAAAGTATCAAGCCAGGACCATAACTCTGAAGAACTATTAATAAGAGAAAATAGGAGGCTGCAAATTGTTTTCAATAAGTGTTGAGAAAACTGCTTCAAAGCATTTTCGCAATTTCAAAAATACAAATTCAAGACTTCCATAAAAATTGGTCAAAATCTAGTCAAGAAAATGAGTCTAAATTATTTGAATGCAATTAAATATTATCTTTTCAAAATCGTTGAAGCCCAAGACCATTGAAAATATATCATTAATGACATAAAAAAATAAGTATTTAAAAATAAAAAAACATAATGCATTTTGAAAGCCAGGTATAAAAATATTGGGAAAATGAAGGGACAACAAGAATTTACAGATGCAACACATCTGTAGAGGAGGAAATCTAATTTATGTTAGATATAGAAGAGTTATAAAAAAGAACATAAGGCCCTCAACAAATCGGTGTTGAAAAAGAAGAAGAAGAAAAGAATCTCTCGGTGACTTTGGGTTAATGCATGTTGTAGTCCCAGAGTATCCACCATTCAATACCAGGGATGATTTTAGGGGCTAAATTTCGCTCATGGGCTAATTTTCCATGGTTTTTCCAAAAATGAGATTCATTATTTTAAAAATGATCCGCCCAAATTTTATAGGATAAAATTATTTTACCTTAAAAATTGCCAAAATTTTATAAAAACTATATAAAATCCTTAGAAATTTGAATATTTTTAAAAAAATATCGCCAAACATTTATAGTTGGCATATGAAAGATTAGTAAGATTCGCCAAGGTTTCTACATTTAAAAATAGATTTCCATCCTTAAAATCATCCCTGTTCAATACATGGACAGTGGGTCAGGGACAATGGGCAGGGATAGTGGGCTAACAGAGGACAAGGACAATGGTCTAACAGAGGATAGAGACATAGGACAGAGAAACAAGGGACATGGATAGGGACAGTGGGCAGGGATAGTAGGTAGGGACAGTGGGCTAACAGAGGACAGAGACAGTGGGCAGGGATAGTATGTAGGGACAGTGGGCTAACAGAGGATAGGGACATTGGTCTAAGAGAGGACAGGGACAATGGACAGATAAACAAGGGTAGAGAAACAAGTTTTCAGTAGTCAAACCAACAGATATTGAAGGGTTAAGCATAAAACAGAGGGTTAGTTTTGGGCAGAGACTTTTATTTCACTTAATATCATCATGACAATGGGGAAGGAAACTTTAGAACCTGTGGAAACAAATGATATAGGGCAAGTGAAAATTGCCTCATCAGCCAAAACTGGGAAGTGGGTTTGGGTTAATGGCAAATAGTATCGGGACTTTTTAAAACGGAGACTAGCCCATTTAAAATGGGAGCAGACATGGAAAAAAAGGTCTCAAAGGGAAAGTACTTGGGTCCTTCACAAGAAACAACATTCAAACAAGTCCTCTTTGCAATAATGTGGCAACAAGTCCAAAGGAAAAGGAAAAGGAAAAGTCATTGATGATTATGACTTATATAGTCCCACATCCACACCTCTCACTTGGTCATCTGATCTTTATGTCAAAGAACTGTTAAAGGTAAAATAGAGGTTGGAAGAAGTAGAATCTAAAGAGTTGGAAAGAGATTTTACAATCCATATAATAACAGCTGAAAACCAGGTTTTAGCAGAAAACAACAAAGTTCTGAAGGAGCAAGTGTCATTGCTATAGGAAGCTCTCTGAATAGGGAAAACATAATGGAAACGCATGAAAGGGGAAGTACAAAACATGAAGAAATTTTCAGTGGAGAATACAGAGGTTATGAATGCGAAACCATTCTAGGATAAGCGGAAAGTAGTTACCCAAATAGATAGCAATGAAGAGACATCAAGAGAAGAGAGGAAAGGAAATTCCGCAAAACGCCCCAAAACCTGGGTTCAATTTATTAGCAATTCTGCTAAGAGGGAAGGAGAAACAAACATTCAGGTTGACAACATGCAAGATAGAGAAAGCAAGGAAAGACAGGATAGAGAAACAAACATAATTATTAAGGGGGTGAAATATTATGGGAAAAATGAATGTACTCTTGACCTTGCAAGAGGCTTCTTGAAATACAAGCTCCAATGGCAAGGACAAATATGTCAAGCATGGAGAGTAGGTAAGCCTAATGGTGAGAGATCTAGACCCATAAAAGTCATCATGCCCAACTTGCGTGATAAAGATATCATTCTAAACAGGAAGCAGTTTTTGAGGGATTCTCAGTTTTTTCTAGAAGAAGACTTAACTATAAGACAACAAGAGGAAAGGAGGGATGAAATGACAAAAGTTAGGGCAACAAGAGATGAGGGAAAAAGAGCATGGATTTATAAAGGTAAAGTTGTGATAGCGCAATTTGGACCTCCTTCCAAAACAAGGCAACAAAATGATAACAAAGAAGAGGCAACAAACTCTTCAACAAGAAATGAGGAAGCAAGGTTAGTATGGGAAAGCAGGGACAAAGA